>AYEL01053107.1:0-23146 GCA_000484575.1 Olivierus martensii
TAAATAATTAATATAATAAAATATCCAATTTATTATTTACTTGTAACATTAGTTTAATTTGCTGAAATTTTTAAATTTTATTTAAAATTATCATCACCAGATGGTGACAGTAACAAAATATTTTTATATAGTACTTTAAAAATGATGCAAGTTTTAATAATTATTGCAAGTTTTACAGGTTGAGATAGTGATACAAGTTTTAATAATTATTTACAATATTTTCTGAAATTTTGCAATATTTATAAGACAATTTTTGAAAATTTATATTATTGCCTAAAAATATTTATTTATACAATTTTACATATTACCAAAAGCATTTTTTAAATATTATTTATTAAAAAAAGTTAAATAAAAATTTGTGAAATGTTACACAAAAAAATAAGATTCCTGATAATTTATAAAATTAAATAAAATGCGTATATTTTCTGTGATATGTAAAATTTCAGAAAAGTTTTTGTTAGTTGGTAAAATTTCAGGAAAATTTGTAATATTTCGATTTTTATAAAAGCCAAAAATCTTTATAATATTATAAATTATTAAAAAAGAAATTTCTATAAAATTAAGAATTTTATTTATTACATATTTTATTACTTCATAAAAATAATTTTTTAAAAGTTTGCTTAAAAAATCAATAAACAAATATTTCAAAATACGAAAAAAATCTTCATTTAACAAATTTATGCAAATTTCAAGGATAGATAGGCG
The DNA here is from genome assembly GCA_000484575.1 of Olivierus martensii. NCBI lineage: Eukaryota > Metazoa > Arthropoda > Arachnida > Scorpiones > Buthidae > Olivierus > Olivierus martensii. The sequence continues at coordinate 706 of AYEL01053107.1, forward strand.
TTGTGTATTTTCGCAATCTTAACAAATGAATAAAAATTGAGAAGAGTGCAAATCTGTAAATACAGTTTCTCTTTAGTTCATATTTTTAATTTATCTGTAGATATATTTGTATATTATTTCTAAATTTGAGGAAATGTATTGGCAGAGTCCCAAAAAACGACAGAATGGAGTAAAATGAATTAAGTCTCCAGCATCGATAGTCTCCAGTTATAAATATATGATAGTAACAAAATTAAATTTACAAATTTTAATCGCATTCGATAACCGAAAACATCTGTGCGAAGATTTATTTTCGTATATTCTTTAAAAGATGGCAAATTTTTACCACAACTTTTACGGATTATTTTTTTACTTTTTGTCTTATCGTTTCTAATTTCCTGTTCGTTCGGTAACTAAATTTAACTTTTTCAGGAAAAAAAAAAAAAAAAAGAAAAAATAGACGGAAATACACTTGTGTCATCGATGAGTAACTGTTTGTAATATAAATCATCACGTGTTTAACTGAAAAATATAGGATTTGAATATTCTTTTTGTGATTAAACTATTACTCGCGCATTAAATTTTCGAATTTATCTGAATTGAAGAAAATTATGTTGCTTTAGATAATATTTTTAACTATAATAAAAGTTCATAGTTTTCTTCCTAGAAATAGAATACCTGATTTTTTTCGTGGAACGAATAACTTCTAAAGTCTGCTAAAAATCTTCATAAAAGAAAGTTATATTAAATTCTCTAACTAAACATAAAAAAATTAAATATAAATTTTTAACATAATTAGTTGAAAGCTATTTTTTTTTAATTTTTGAAAAAATATAAATAGGACATTTTGAAATATTCTTTTAAATATGATAAAAAAGAATTAAGGCTTTTATAATGTTTTTATTTGAAAAAAAACGGATAACATTTAGAGTACATGATTCAGTATTTTTTTCAAAAGAATTTTTTTTTTGCTAATTAAAATTATTTTTATTTAAACTTATCTTGAGACAAGTTGAAAGAGCAAATGTATAAAATCGAGAAAACTTAACATATCATTAGATAATGATCGTAATATTTATTTATATTATACTGAATCTTCACTTTTTATTGAATTTTAAAGAATCCAATCGAAAGTAGAAATGAAAAAATAATAATGAGTATTATATCTTATTTATTATAAGTCAGTAACATTTTTAGGTTAATAAGGATGTTAGATCGAATAATGTAATTTAATAAAATTATTAAAGAGACTAAAAACAAGCAAAAGTTTGAATCGAAGATAGATCTGGCAAGAAACCAAAACTGTTTTTCGATCTGTCTTAAAAAATATTGTGTAAAAAATGCATTACTTAAAGGACGGATTTGTTAGTCGCTTCCATTACAAGGGATATTACAAGAAAGTGGTACAAAATGTTGGTTTTACACAAATTTGATTTATACTACATCAGAAACAAATTGACTAACCTATTTTTGGAATTCCCTATTAATAATGAACGAAATCGGATATTTAAAAGAAGCGAATAGGTTTATTCCTAACGAAATATGATAAAATAGTACAATAGGTTAAAGAGTGAGTTATTGAATTTTTATTTTTTATTTTTTAAATAACCTATAATCAAAAATATTCATCACTTTATAATAAAACTGGCTCATCTGTAACATTCAGGAAAAATTCCGAAGATTTATGTTTTTTAATTAATCTATATTATTTTTAACATTGAATAATTCTTTGACTTTCTCGAAATACGACTTTTGACCATGAGAAATTTATTTTTCTTCTTGGCGAACAAATTGTGTCATGACGTTAGAGAATTTTAAAGCTGAACGAGTTATCTCAGAAACATTATATTTTTTAATAGTCTACGAAATTACAAAATACACTTAGGAAGTTTTCCAAAACCAATACTGTATTTAAATTCGAGCGCTACATAATACACACTTCATATATTTTCTCCGACGATTTGATAATCGAATTTCAACTTTGAATAATTAGTAACAAAGGTTAAAGTCGGTAGTCGAAACCTTTACCAACTGCGGGACGAAGTTGCAACTATTTTTGAAGGGCGTCCACTTGTCGTAGCGCATTAAGGACGAATTGCATAAAGGCACGCTTTGGCATTGTTTACATCAGAGTTCATTGTTTTCCCATCGTATCCATTAAAGGAAATGCCCTTTTCTGCTACAACCAAACGCAGTTTCTAAATTTAATCATCGCCTTCACCCATTTAATCTAATTCGACTTTTGTAAAGATCGTCTTGACTTCGCCCAAATCCCTATAAATAGCTTAAATTAATTGCAAACGCTAATGGAATCAGCTTTGGTTTTTGGTACATGAAACTTCAGCTTGTCTATCCACTCTCTGGTGAAATTTACGAGAAAAAAATAAAGACTGCTCAACGTTCTTTAATTCGATTATAAAACACAAAAATATGAATTAACGCTCTTGAACGCCATTTAATTGGATTTTCGTTCGAAAGCGGAACGGACAATAGAATTAAACCAATCCCATTTATAGGATGGCTTAATCGAGGATTATGCAAGTTTAAATTGAGTTATTTAATTTGTTAATGCTAAACATAATTTAGGATTTAAAAATAAATATCCCGTTTAGGTTGGCGACAAACGTTATTCTAACATCACACCTTCTATCTTCCGCATAACACATAACTTGGCTGTCGTATGAGTTGAGCGATTGGGAATAATAGCTGGTGTCAAGCATCTGTGAAAAAATCGAGTATGTGGAAAGGTGTCAGATCGTATCGAGGTCACAATGGTCAACCTTCACCTGACTACACTTTAGTTGTCGAGGTTCATCATATTCCTTCGCCAAACGCATAAACACCTCTTTGTAACATCCGGTATGAAGAAAAGAATAAGTACGAGCGATGAGTAAAAAATGAATGTACTATTTTTAAATAGTATATATTTAAATCATTAAAAACAGCGTTCGATACATTTCATTTTTTCGTTTCCCAGTGAGGTTGACGTCACTACGTAGATAAAAATAGAACTGCAATTTGAGTCATTCTCTTCATTGTTTTCGGAAAGAAAACTTGTAATGAGGTGGTGATTGGAGCAATATTTAGGCAAGAGGGTGTGCTTTTAATAAAATTTAAGAAGAGTGACGTTGCTGATTTGCGTCAGTTACACGAACGTAAAAAGATTTTATAGTAAACAGTAATTAAGAATGTCTACTGGTCGATTATTCCTTGGATATAGGCCAGGAAATTGCGAGTCTGCCCAGTCCGCAACTGACCTCGTTTCTAAGAGAACTTTTAGTTAAGAAGCTTCTATTAGTGTGGTCGACTAAACAATATCCGATAGCTTACTTCAATTACTTTCCAAGGAAAATCTTCGTTTGTTTTATGTCTCATTAGCGTAAAAGGGGTTGCGACGGCGTTTTTATTTTTGTTTCCCTCCCGCCGCCGTGACGTCACCGAGACACTGATGGTACATGTGACGTAATGGGTCGCCGCCGTGGATTCGTATAGGAATTGTCCGAGTCATCGACCTCTGTTTGGACATAGTTAACGGTGTCAGATGCCCGAATAACGCCTTCTGCCCGTCACTCGGAAGTGCGGCACGTCTTAAAACTCCAGACATAAAACATGAAAGACACGTTGCCGATTAATCGTCACGCGCGCGCGATAGTACGCGTAAAAATTATATAGATACGTTTATTCCGTGACTGAAGAACATTGTTTTAAGTTCGGGACGCGACTGGAAATTAGATTATAAAAGGTTAAAATAGCATCCAAAATAAGATAGGCTCTCGCCTCCTACACTTATGCAAAACGGCAGGGTTGTGCCGATATTTAAATAGGCCCGTTGGGTGGAAGAAGGTTAACAGTTATTGACCCGCTTCAATATGCAAAAATTCCGAAAGAAGTCAGTGAAAACCCATCGATTGGCCGAGAATAAATACCTGCCAAAAAAGTTGTCATGTTAACGTGCAATTGACTGGAAGCGTTGCATCCACGTTGCGTGTCTGGGAGCAACGCGCAGATATAAATGTCTACAACCTTGTCGAGTGTACGCAACAGAAATACGAGGATAAGCCCACTTGACGTCTATTATCTGCAGTCTAATACGTTAACAACCGATATACGAACACGATGATTGATGTGCACGGAAAACTTTCGGTCATTCGCCGTAGTTAGAATATAACTATTGTAGTTGCTACGAGACGTAACTGAGATGAGTACAACAACAAGCAATGTCTTGCTAATTTGTCAGGATGTGGTTGAACTGATTCACGTTCAACCTCCTACACTTCCTCGGCTTTATTCGGCTATAATTTAAATTTTAATTGGCGCTGTCAGTGTTTATTTCTGGAAATTCTGCAGTTAAAAAATAATTTATCGTTATAAAAGTTGCGGGTTTTATCCGTCCGGGATGGAAGTAAAGTAGATTTCTACTCCACCCGTAAAGAGGCGTACCTTTCAGTACCACCATTTTTCCCGGTCAGTTCGTCCTTGAGACGAGCAGAAACAAGAGCGAGATCGGTCCAGCACCACAGCCACTCGTACAACGGACCTTTAATAGAATGGTCAAGGTCTGCCATTGGTAAAGATGCGGTGCCCTACACCATAATGTGTATTGCCATTTGGTGGCGTCCAGCTTACGCCAACTGCCACCAGTCGTCGCACTTCAAGACAGACGACGAGTGTCCAGAGATTACGTACTCCGTGTAACCGGTGCAGCACTGTGTCGAGCTATGACGCGTCGGCAGCCTGGGGCACAGCGTCAAGCCGTCACGGCTGTTGTGTTACTATGCGCCGCACTACAGCAGGCGGCCGTCCTGCCCGTCGACACGGGACATGGATTAACCGATACTTTGCTCATAAACACGTGTCCCCATTGTATCACTGTCGGTGACCGCCAACTGGCCAACCGCCTGAAAGTAGAAGCCATCAAACAGCAGATTCTATCCAAGCTGAGTCTTCGGGAGAAGCCAAACATCACTGCCCCCGTGCCGCGGGAAGTAGCCTTGGAAGCCCTGAGGCGGATAGGTTTGCAGTCCACGCTGCCACCCGAACATTCCATCCTGAGAGACGACGCCGACGTCACAGGCAGCGGACACAACAGAGACGACTATTACGGCAGAACATCCGAAATCATCGCTTTTGCAGAACCAGGTGAGTGCTAATCGTCTCTAGTTAAATCTCCATCCAAGGTAAATCACTGAGTATCTGTTGCTTCCTATAAATTAACAGATATTTATTTCATTTCTATGTTTATAAACAGGCAAAAAATGTTGCAACTTGAAAAAGTGCGCTAGTGCGTTTAAAAACGATGCGTCTGGATTTGTATATAGGTCATTTAAAAAGCGACAGACGAGGAAATAGCCATGAGACAGAAACATCGCAACCTGTCCCAAATATCGAAAAACGCGTTTGTAACAATACAGCACCTCTTTTAGTGTATGTGTCTGACAATCAGATTAGGTACTCTGTCACACGAACCACACCCAATTATTAACATCATGTCAAAGAACTTTCAACTTATTTTTCTCTGTCGCACCGCCACATTAACCTGTTTGCGATAAAAACGGCGGCTAGACGGACTATAAAGATGTCTACTGTTACACTCTCGTCTGAGGAATGACAACCTGCCTGTCGATATATACAGTCTTAATGGTCGCAATACAAAAATATTCTGGTAGTCAATGTTATTTATAGATGAAATATTTTTTTTCTGTCAACGAGAATTAAAATCATAAATCTTTCGCTTAAAACAGAAGAAAGAAAATTGACACATTTAGGAGGACGTCGCTTAGACTAGAAAAGAGGTCACGCAGTCCTCCTGGCTGAATATTATAAGAGATATTCTAATAATATTGTTTTCATTTGCGGCGAAATGTATTTAGTCTAAGGGTCAAACCTTACCCGGAAGTGGAAAATTTGCCAAGGTTTCCTTACTTTTATACTAGAACAGAAATTAAAATTAAAGTAAAATCACTATCAACATTCAAACTTTCTGGTTTCTAGTTCGATACTCTTTAAAAGTATGTTTTTTTGGTGCTTTCATTAATTAACTAATTAATTAATGGCTGTCAGCTGCCAAGTTTCAATTCAACTACTTCCAGAATGTGTCAATGTTCCTTGACTGATAAGGCTTGGTTATAACTTTAGTGTGCTTTAGCTTGAAATTGTAAAAAGTTACTGATTATTAAGAAAAAAATTACAGTTATAACGATTTATTAAAAAAAATATGATTTTTATGAGAAATATTAAATAGGTGATAGAAAGAATTAATAAAAGTGAATAAAAAAACACATTAAGATTTTGAAATGATGGACATTAAAATGTTAAATTTCACGAAGTTGCAGAAATTTAATACATTATTGGTATTGAAAGTTAGTTTTGTCTGCTGGGAGCGTTTAATTGACGTTAACTGCCGTGTTAGTTAGCTGGAATTTTGCTGTTAAGGAATGGCGGAACGGAGCAGATTTTTTATTTTTTTTGTAATTGTAGATGATATTATAACGTTTGATATTGCTAGAAAGGCTGAGGGGCAAATCCTTGACGGATGAGAATCTTTAGTAGAAAGCGAAAGAGGCCACGTATGTGTCAATGACCACCATTCCAATAAGTAGACAGACGTGTCAAGAAAGAAAATAGTTTGAATACTGTCTGCCACTAATTTATGTTGTAAGACGCTGCGGGCCATTTGTGATCGATGTATCAAAACGTAGTCGGTATATTCGTCTACCAACGTAGACATCATCTTCGGGACGTTTCGGAAAATATCTTTTTGGCATAAGTCCAATTTCTATTGGCCTTTTCATGCAGAGTTGCAGGCATACACTTATACTAAATGGATGCATTGAAATAATCAAAATAAATCCTTTTTTATTATGGTTATTTTTTTCTTAACGTTTAAAAATATTCACTGCCGTTTTCTTTGTTAAGAGAGGGTGAAAAAGTAAAAAAATAAAAAATAATAAATGAACGTTATTCCAACTATATGGTTGTTGGAATAATGTGGAAAGACAATTACGTTAACTAATACAATGATATGTCCGCAAATCCTTATAAATAAATAATTGTCAGATTATTTCAGTTTTTTTTTTAATTAAATGGTAACTTTTTTAAGAAGTTTCTACTACGAAAAGATAACCAACTTTCCAAATTTTAGCTTTTTAATTTTAACTAGATTTACTTTAATACAGTAGTTTACAATAATTAAAATACGAGGAAAGTAAGTTAACGCCTTCAAAATCTTAATTAATTTTTATTAACAAGCTTTTGAAGAAAAATGACATCACTTGGGAAGATATTTATTATAAATGTCAAGATTTCTCTATTCTAACGTTTTTTAAGCGAGTAATTAGTAGTATTTAATAGTTAAAGTTTTTATAATGTATTGCTGAAAGAAAGCATTTGTTTGTGGATAAAATATATCAAGAAAGCATTTAAATGCAATTATATTTTATAGTAAATAAACAAGCATATTAAACATCTAAAAAAGTAATAATAGGCTACTTTTTAATTTTACTGTCGTTATTAAAATATGTATTGATTGAAATTATCTGTATCAGATATAATTAAATTATAAAGTTAGTAATAAATTTTCGTGTTGTTGATTATTGTAATTATTTGAAATAAACTCCTATATAAAAATTAGGATGTTGTTTGAATACTTTTTTTGTTGTTTCAGGATCCAGTCTGAATGGCCACGTGCTTCTCGATTTCTACCACCCTCACGAGCACGTGCACCGATTGCGAGTGACGGCTGCCACCCTGTGGATCCAACTTCGCTACTCGTCCTCGAACTCAGCTCGTCGATCGCGTCAGACGTTGCGAGAACCGCCCGTCACGCTGTACGTCTTTCGCGTGCCCGCCACTAACGTCAGCAGCGCGACCAACCTGGACGGTTCTCTGCCCTACAAGATGTTGACCTCTCATAAGGTAACGCACGCAGGTTGGAGGAGAATCGACATGGGAGACGCCGTCCAGCGGTGGTTTTCCAGTCCGAGTCACGAAAAATTGACTCTGTTAGTCGACTGCGGCGGATGCGAACGACGTTTGGAATTGGTGCTCTTCAATGAATCAGTGCTGTCCAACAGTTCCACTTATAAGCACATACCCAAGAGGTTAAGACATTCGGGAAGTCACAACCTGCGACCATTTCTGGCCATCACTACGGAAATGTTGCGTCAGAGACGCGCTCGACGACACGCCGTCACCTGCGATTCGCAGACGACGCAGTGCTGCAAACAGACACTGTATGTCAATTTTCGAGACTTGGGATGGGCGGACTGGATCATCGCTCCCAAGGGGTATTACGCTAACTACTGTATGGGAGACTGTGCTAGTACAAGGCGTCCGCCCGATACCTTCGTCAGTTTCCACACGCACATCCTGGAGGAATATCGTAACCGAAACCCTTATGCTTCCATCACACCCTGCTGTGCTCCTACGAAACTGTCTCCTATGTCATTGATTTACTTCGATCCCGACATGAATATAATCAAAACTGATCTTCCCAAAATGATCGTAGACGAGTGTGGATGCACGTAACCTATGTGGAGTGTGGATAGGCCGAATTCGTCATCCAGTGAGACGCCAGGTCGTGCTTCGTGCAGCCATCTTTGGCATCTTGCTGGTTTTGAAGCATTCTGGTGACGAGGGGTAAATTAAAAAATAAATAAATAAAGATGGACTCGATGGTATGAGACGTCCCATTTTTGTACCATAGACAGAGAAAGAAGGTGTTGTAATAAACAATTTTCATGGCGAAGTTTATTTTTTTCTTATTATTCACGAAACTATTACTATTATAGCTAAATTTTATGAGTAACGTTCTTCATAGAATAATTACTTTCAAAATGAGAACTAATCATATACAGACAGACGACACGACAAGCCAAGCGCCACTCGACTAGTTTTCCATTAATGTAATTATTACACGACTACATGTATACATATTAGTCCTCGTCTGTACTGGATAACTTTCTCGTCCGCTAGACAATAACAATTCCATTTGTTTATTATAATTGGCTAGATTGCTTATAATTGCGATTAAAAATAAATATTGAGAACTTTTGCTCGATAAGCGCGAGAGTCCGATAGAGAAAATAAGCAAAACAAACAGAACTACGGACCCGGAACCACCAAGGTCTAGCTAAACTGTTAGGGTGGTCCATCACGACCTGTTCGCCATCGCTGTAACTAGACGACCTCGCCAGGGAAATCTAAACAGACAATTCTTCGCTCGACATGAACACACCTATTTTGACTCCAAGGCCTCCAAGACTAATAGTCATAAACTGTATGTTAATGAAGAACAGGTAGACAGATTATTATTAATAATTGACCACTCCTTTCACGACTTAAAATAAATTTTCACGTTCGTACATCGTCTCGAATGTCCAGTTGTGCAGGAGTCGTCTAGCCGATGTCTGGTACATCCTGGCTCAAAGCCAGATAATATCTCACGTGTGAGAGCTGAAGGAAAGAATAGTGCCTCGTTTATTTGCCAATACTTTGATACAGGAAGAGATTCATTTGTCCGATTTGACCAAAAACGAGAAATTTTCTATGCGTGCTCAGCTGGTATTAGCTTATTTAGACTACACCATCTGTAAATATTCAAGAACGGTAAAAGTACTGATATCGTATATAATACTATTCTTTGATGTAATAACGATTCATACGTGTTAAGTTTATCCCTGTGGCATTCATCCAAATGCTTCAGGGACAAATTACGCTGACAAAAGAATAGAAACGATGAGTGAACTGACATATGTCTCATTTTTAATTCTTAGTCCGTAGTTCGCAATCCCAGAGTGAGCGCCACATGGGCGCCACATAGCACGTAGAAAAGTGACCATCGTCTCCACCCTTGTCATTCGTTCGACTGGGGTCCGCCTAAAACTTTTACGTTTTTCATATCTTGTTCTAGACGTTTCACTCTCTTTTGTATGACTATGGCGTATCCCAAAGAGCTTGTACTTGATATACGAGATTCTGGCTTTTTTCTAGTACAAAACATCTCAAGTAATAACAATAACTCTTATTAACTAACTAGTTTTCTACGAAAACATTTTATTTTCTCATTGCAATTTTTTTCGAATATATATTTCCGGAAATAAAATTTAATATATATATAAATATATTCTCGTATATATTTCCTTATTATTCAAAGAACATAAAATTACTAGTCACGCAACTTCTCGTAAAAAGAAGAAGAGAAAATATTATTACGTTATCATTCAATAACAGAGTAATTAAAGTGTATTCGTGTAAATCTGAAACGAGTTATTTTATAGTAAACTATAAATTTCAAACGAATTAAAATACATTATTCAGAAAGAAAAGAAATTAATCTATAAAATTAAAACATAAAAGTGCAAATTTCGAGAGATAAATGTATCCTATTTAAAATAAAAAAAAGTAAGATTTCAAAATAAAAAGATATAAATTTTAAAAAGTAGATTCAAATGTTTCACTTTATTTCGAAACTGATTAATAGAAAAATAGAATAAACAGATAGACCTATTGTAAAGCATAAAAATCATAAAGCATTAAAGCATGTCAAAGAATCTCTACGTCCACGCTTATTAGAAATAAAAACAAGGTTTTTAAGAATAAAACATAAAAAGTATAACTTTAAAAGGACAAATTTAGGTCGAGGACTAAATCCATACAAATAAATTGCTATTTATTGAAGATAAAAAACGTTTTTAAATATATTTTAATCTTTTAAATATAATAATTTTGTAAATTTTGCCATCTCGGATGTTATATTGGATCTTTGTTAATTTTATCGTTTTGAAAAAACAGAAAAATTACTTTATGAATATTTAAAACTTTCTAAAAAGAAATCTAAGCTGTTCGTAAAGGTTAAAGCCCTAATTAAGACTAATTTAATCTCGTTTTTATGTTTTCGTCATGTATTTACTGAATTTACAATGCATAAAAAAAAACAAAAACATCTCCCGATTAAAATATTTCTGACACACAAATTCTCAAATCTGAAGAATTCGGAGGAATTTGTTACTAATGAATTTAAAAGAAATTCTATTAGCTAGAATATCTTATTTAATAGGGCATAAAAATTCCTAAGCATGATCTTTACATACTAAAAATATGTGATCATTTTTATAATAACGTGAAAGGAAAAATTCATTCACTTTTGTTTATTTGTGTGTGTTTGAGATGTATATAACCGACTTTTTTCTTTTAAGTATTACGAAACATCAGATAATGATACTTACGGCGCATATCTTCGCCTCCATGCAAGTTAGCGTCCTCTACAGGGGTCTATTATTAAGACGCTTGCATTTCCGACATCGAAGAAAACTTTCCGAAATTTCATCCTGGAAGAAAAACAATTGATGACTAAATACTAAATTCATATATCTAAATTTAGTTTCTGGTAGGAAGTCGGAAATTAATATTTATAGATAAAATTTAGTGAAAGTTTGAACGTTTTGTTGTTTATATGACATTTACAACAGCCATTACGCCAGTCTAACTTTACTAAATGAATGAAGATAAATTCGAAAGATTCTAGATCTATTTATATATATCATTAGAGGAACTTTATTTAAAGTAAGAGAAAGTCTGGTAGTCTAGTCTAATTATTAAAAATAAACTGCTAGACTTTTTAAATTTTGATGCGTATTAATGCATAGTCTCGAGGTTATTGAAGCTCTTAGCTGAAGAAGTAAACTTATTAAAAATGAATGTTTTAATTCTCGTTAAAGAGAAACACTATAAATGGTTAATTTACTTCTTATAAATCGAGAAAACTAGTATGTTTCTCTTTCTTAAAAAAATTTTTTTTTCCTTCTCCAGAAGAGGGTTAATTTCAGATTAAACGACCAAACACGCCATACTTCCACCACATGAAATAATTCTTCAGGTCATCGTTCTAATATAAAAGCGAAAGTTCGCGTGTCGTTAATAAAACTCAATATACATATTTTTTTGTCGTTTCCGATACCAATGGTTACGAAACTAAATTTGGTGTCCTTGTTACTAGATTGACAAAAAGAGAAATTTTTGAATGATTTTTTCTCATTACCAATCTGGCTTTATTTTTTACCACTTTAGAAATTAATTAGTGTAAGATATTATTCTCTTTGTTGATTCTTACGCTTGTCGTTACGAAAGTCGATCGCCATTACTTCTATTATACAATTAAGTTAATTTAACGAAGAGGTTCATAGTTTTGTTCACCTGAGATTTTAATCTTAATAAATTTCGAAACTTTCCAGACATTAGTTCGATTGAAGAAACAATTCCTTTCGTTTAATCATATTAAGACGTATTCTTATTATAGTATTCTAATAAATCTAGTTTAAATTTTAAAGATTTGAATTTTCATTTGTAAAAATGACAACGAAAAAATACGATTTCTAGAAAATTATAAAATATTATAATAAAAATAAATTTATTCGCTTTACTGGAATATAAACATGTATTGTTTTAATGGCCAAGAAGAGAATGTAGATATATTTATAGCGGCTACACGAAACGATGAATGATAGATGGTGATAGATAGAACGCAAACTATTTAGCATAGTTTTCATGGAATTTTCGAGTTAATATTATACGTCACTCTTACAAAGTGATATAAAGTATTGAAATCGGCATTTAAATGCAAAATGCAGTAAAGAAGCGAACGAAAAAAACTTGTAAATTGGGAGATAAAGTGCGAATTTCTATGTTCTTCATTTAAATAGTGGAAAATGGAGCATCACTCATTCATCATCGCTCACTATGACCCAGTAGCGGCGCCACTAGGTCATAGTACGACAGAGTATTGATCGTTGTTGCGAGGCGCCAGACCAAATGTCGTTCCCTCCTTCGGAATAACTAGGGAAATAATCTTACTTTTTTTATAACTTTATCCGATATATTCATATTAAGTAAGGTCAGCAAACTGATTAGGAAATGATTTTTGTTTTATTTTTCCCAGCCTTCGAACTACTTGTTTCTCGTAATTTATAATTGTTTTTTTTTTAATTGCACTTTCTCCATCGCCCAATTTTTTTAATTCTTTCAGGCAAAACGTGAAGAGGAAACCAGAATTTTTTTCCTCTAGTAGAAACCATTCGGTTAGAGTAGCCGAGTAAAGTAGTTCCGTAAAGAATTAATGAAATTTCTCTTATACGTTTCCTGAAATTTTTGCATTTTTGTTTGATGATAATTAACTTTCCAGTACTGCACCAAAATAAGGAAATTAGTTGTGCTTCTAGTTATATATACTTTTATTATTATTACAAAAATATGCAAAAGTATTGTTTATTAAATATTTATATACAGTACAAAAATTTGTTAGGATGTTAGTTTAATTTATGATTTATATAATTATACTCTATTTGGTGTGCAAAAAAGACTTGTTTAATTTTTATTTACTTACATGAATGAAATTTGAAATCTCTCATTATGAATTCACATATAAGACTTCTATTGTAATGAAAAAATACTTTTTTCAAATTTATAACATTATCTTTGTACATATCAGAAGATATTCTCAACAATAATGATTTTTTTGATATTATAGAGTCGGAATATTTTGCATTAACAAACAATAAAAATTCAATAAAACAACTGAAATGTAGAAAGTTAAAATATCTGAATAAAAAAATTTTTTGTTATACATGTTTAGGCTCATGTTATATTTACATGTGTTATTTCACTAATAAAATCTGAAAATGTAATGTAATAATTTTCACATATGAAGGCATTATTTTAAATGGTACAGTTTCATTTTCATTCCTTTTGAAATATCAAGTCTTGACAATTAAATATATAAGAAAAATTTATGTTGTATGTTATTGATATTGTTTATTTTTATTTATAATAAATGTTATAAGGTCTTTTTAGTTTTAGTGAAACAAATAAACACAATCTGCTTTTTCTTATTATGAAACAATTCCTGATTTGTCCTTTATTTTGTCTAAAACAATACCGTCACTTTAAGCAAATCAAAAAGTTATGCAGCTAACATAATTTGAAGAGTTTCCAAAGCATAGAAGTGATGTCACGTGTCTATATAAAACTCAACTTCTTCATAATGATGCAGGTGTATTTGGCATATATGAATTTTGAGATAGTTTCTCCATGAAAAATGAACTAAATTTAATTCTGTAAACTGTTAATGTGAATAATTTTTAATAACAATTCAGAGTATATATTTATTCAAAATCTGATATTTTTTGAAATTTTTCTTAGAGATGTCAGTGTAATCAGAAAGCTATAAAATTTTTTCTTAAACTTCAATTTGGAATATCTCAAGTTCTATGCATCATAGGAAATTGATTCAGTTATTATTAAAACTGAAACTAGATAAGGTTTTTAGTGATGCACAAAATAATGCTAAGTAAAGAGGAAAAAATGAAGAAATAAGTGAGAAAATATATGTTTTATATTTTTTAGCAAACTTAGATGGGTTTTTGATTCAATTAGATCCCATTGTTATATAGTGCAAGTGATAAGCTTTAAATAATAGAAAAATTTCATTGAGATCTTGAGTAGAAGTTGAGATATTAAGGGTGGAATATTAATTCTATTATATATATTACAATAATAATAATAAAATATGTGCTATGCAATAATAATAGATTAGATTAATCATACATAATTTTAAAGATATTTCAGATAAAAAAAAAATTTTGTAGATTAGTTATTATAATAAAAAACTCATACATCAAAAAATATTTAACATTTTAAATGATTCTTTGAGGTCGAAGTATAATAAATACTGATTTATCCTAAACTGCTTGTAGTGCTTGTACGGATTACATGTAAGACTAAAGAAGGTATAGCAGTTGTTAATCAGGAAGTTTTAAATTTTAAATGATTTTCTTTATTTTTATTTTTCAGGACAATGTAGAGAATGTAAGAATTTCAATTCAATGTTTGCTATTTTGAGTGGTTTAGGTCATGGAGCTGTTTCACGATTAAGGGCGACCTGGGAAAAACTGCCATCAAAGTATCAAAAAATATTTGAGGTAAATATAAGTTTTTCAGGAATCAAAACATGATTAAAATATCAAAAAAGATATAAATAATCTGTGTTATATATATATTTTTTTGTTGTTATAGGATTTACAAGATCTGATGGATCCTTCTCGCAATATGTTTAAATATAGAGCTCTATTGTGTAGTGAAAATATTCAGCCTCCAATGGTTAAAAAGTTTTTCATTTATTTTATATTTAATTAAGTATAATAATAAAAATATCAATCAATTTCAGTTAAAATTAATTTTTTTATTGCCTAATACATAAGTTCTAATATGGATTAGTTATCAAAATTTTAATATATCATTTTATTTCTGGTTTAATCAGCTATTAAATTTAAATTTTATTTTTATTTAATCTAATTTTTTAAAGTACCAGCTTTCTCAGGTATTGTTTATATAATTATCTCCGTATGTATATATAAACAAACATCAAATCAATTTATAATTTTCATTATAAAATCTGTTCCTTTGTAGGAAATAAAATTTGAGAGAGATGTTTTTAGAATTAGCATTTAGAATAATTTCAGTTGATGACACATTTTTTGGAAAAAATATAGTTTTATAGAGCATGTGGTGATAGTTATTTTTAGTGGCTTGCTAGATGTAAAGATCATTTTTTAAGTAAGAATCATTTTGTCATAAACTCATAACAGCTTATTGTAACTGAAAATCTTTGTTTTTATAATGAAAATATAAAAACCAGGATAAATTAAACTATTTTTCAACATAATCCCCATTGTCATCCAAGCATTTTTGAGATAGAGATGAGCTTGATAATCTTGTTGAAGACTCTTGTTGAAGACTGTGCCGCCTGTTTTTTGAAGTAGTCTGTGGCAGTTTGGTGGATGTCCTTATTGATCTGCATGCAATTTCCACTCAAAAATTCCTTTAATTTCAGGAAGAGATGAAAATCCAATGGTGTCAGATTTAGATTGTACAAAGGAAGGTTCAATACCTGCCATTGAAAGTTTTGCAACTGTTCTGCTATTTTTTGAGCAATGTAATGATGTGTATTATCGTGGATCATACACACCTCTTTAGTGAATAGGCCACACTAATCACAGATTACCCTTACAGATGTTCCACTCCCTATACCAGCCTTGGAAACTTTAGAGAGCATTCGCTAGCCAATCAGAAAGCAGCTCACAGTACTGAGATGGCACTTCAACCGATTTACGTCACTGGATACCAGTGACATCTCGCCAGAATGTATAATGTATAATATGAGTTATATTTTACATTTTATATGATTTTAATTCAGCAAACAATAATTTTTAAATTTAAATGAAATTATTTAATAATTTTGAAAAACTGACATTAATATAGTTAAATGTACAAGCTTTTTTTAATAATATAATATTATAAATATAACATAATGAAGAGGGTGCTATCGTTGTTGAAATTTCCACTAAATGTGCTGAGTGAAACATCTGTATAAATCTAATCTGTGACACTGATGGTTCTGTATAGTACAATGAAACTTTTTTGATGATTCAAACTATCTGTCAGCATAATTCAGTTACCTGCTTAAACTCTTCAAAGAACTTAAATAAACACAAGCACTTAAATGCAGTTGAGAAAATCGGATAAAAACTCTTTATTTACGAACAAACGTTTTCGATATATTGTATCCTCTTTGGTACATTGTACCTGAAGAGGGTACAATGTACCAAAAACATTTATTCATAAATAAAGAGTTTCTATCCAATTTTCTCAACTGCATTTAAGTGCTTGTGTTTATTTAAGTTCTATCTGTCAGCATTGACGGTTTCTCCTTGAGGCAGATAATCAGTCAGAAGAATGCTTTTCCAGTCCCAAAAAGCCATTGCTATAACTTTTATGGTTGAAGGTACCTGTTTGAACTTTTTGGATTTGGTCAGATAATGTGAGTAATGCCTTTCAGGTGTGTAGTAAGACACCCATTCTCATTTCTCATCATTATGCAATTTAAGAATTCATCCTCTTCTGTGTAATAATGATTAAGAAGTGCCTGAGAAGCAGCTATTCTTTTCTGTTTGTATTTTCATGTCAACATTCTTGGGACTCACAGTGCTACTTGTAGTGAAGATTTTCACTGATAATTTCATAAGCAACAGAAAAAGAAACATTACAGAAAGTTGCATGAAGCTGATTAGTTATAAATCTCCTGTTTGTTGAATATGTGCATCAACAGCAGTTTTCAATTTTTCAATTATGACAGATGGTTATCCAGATCTTGCTTCATCATGCACATTTGTTCCCCCTTTGTTGAATAATCAACATCATTTCTGTACATTTGCCTCATTCATCACACCTTCTCGATATACTTCAACTAGCTGTCAAATTTCAGCTGGGCTAATTTTACATTTAAAAAATGAATCACTGATCACATTGCAATCATGCAGGATTGACAATTAACATGTTTAATGAGATGATGATCAAAAATAACATCTGAGGCACTCAAGAACTCTTATCTAATAGACAGCATCACATGCAATTTAAGAAAGATTCCCATCAGGTTGCATGTTTCAAAGTATCACTAAGTATTGTTAATATATGCAAATGATTCTTACTTTAAAATTGACTCTCATATATATTAAGTGTGCCTTCTGGTTGGAGAATCCAGTATCTCTTCTGGATCTCATAACTTCAAAATTTTTCAAGGGAAATCTGGGCCTGGCTTATTGATTCTCATCCTCAATATTTGGGCCAACCCCATTGCACTCTGATCAGTCCATGATGGGCCATTAATTGAATCATCATCAACTATCTTTCATGCTGATTCATCAATATACAAATTTCAAAAACAACTTATCTTAGACTAATGTCATTTATTTGTTGCCATCTTTTAATCTTATTCTATTATGGATAAATATCTTGTAATGGAATCTGAGCTAGTTTTATTATTTAGCAAATAATGAAAAAAGATGTAAAATAGAAAACATCATTTTGGAATTTAAATCTTATAAAATTGGTAACATTTTCAAAATTAACATGAAAATATCTTTAAAATAATGTCACTTCATATTTTATGAAATTTTTTTGGCCTGTATATAAATTATTAGTCTAATTGATATAGGATTAATCATAACTTTTCCTGATTTTTGTAAATTTCATAAACAAATTTAAATAAAAATTAAATAATTTCATTGTAATAAAAATTTTCCCAACTCCAAGTTCAACTTTTGTTATATTTGACATTGCAATAGTCAATTAGAATCTATTTCCAACTTCCTAGCTTCACTTTTTAATAAATCATAAGTATATTCTAAAAAATTATTACTAAAAGTTGATAGCTTATGAACAAATTTATTTTTTGAAAAATCTTAACATTTTCTTTAATAAAAATAATTTTCTTATTCTTTACATAATAATAATTATAATTTTCAAAAATTATCTTTTATAGATTCCATTTTATCCTCTTGTTAAAAAAGACTTAACTTTTATACATCTTGGAAATGATACAACTGTTGATGGATTGGTATGTATTTTTAATTCAGTACTTAAGAAATCTTTGAAAGAATATATACTTAGCATGAATTGAACTAAATTTAAAATGGCATAACTTATTTAAAAATTCTTCCATTTAATAAAAATCAATCAAATAATTATGGTAATTAATAACAGGATATTACTATGTGTTTGTGTGTGTATGTGTTAGTGCTATGGCCAGTTCCACCATTGCAATGTTACTTTAACAATAATGTTACTAAATAGTAGGGAAATTTCGTTCCACCAATCATTGTTAAGCTTAACAATATGTCAAAATGTAACACCTAGTCTCAACCACTGTTAAGACCAATGTCAAAGTATTTAAACCAAAACACAACGAAACATACTTTAGTCCTGATATATCTGTTGAATTATATTAATAATAAGAAAAAAAAACTACAAAAACCAAACAAATTTAAAAATCTGAATTTAATAATACTGAATTTTATTTGTTTTTCAAATTATAATTACATGTGCAAAATTGATTAATCATTTTGAAATAAGTTGTTAATACTATAACGTATGGATATAGTATTAACAATTCGGGGCTTGATTTCAGGTCTTAATTAAAAAGATATATATCGCTAGATTATATGAATTAATTTTTCAAAGAGACTGTGCATTTTCCAAGATATACTGTTATTTTTGAGATAAATATTTATTAACTCATTATAGATTTTCATTTTTTAACATATATTTGGGAGAATATCTATAATAAATATAGCATTCTCACCTTTATTTCTAACCTTTAGTGACATATATCTCGGAAAATACACCATCTAAAATTATTTTGAATTATCAGGCTAATAATATCATTTAATTTCAACAGTAGCCATCTTTAACTGTGCATATGATGTTATAGCATCATTTCTTATCACATGCTTTAATTTAACCAATACGCATTTACCAGGAATATGAATAACAATTGTAGTATCAGCTATTCTCTGTCAATAAACATCGCTAATGAAAGTCATGGTGGAATGATCTGTTGTTACTGATTGTTGGTTACACTGACAATGTTGTTTAATGATAACAGTGTTATCTGATGTTGGTGAAACCAATCCTTAGTGTTAGTATTACACTTATCTAAATAAATAAATAAATAAATAAATAAATAAATACATTACAATATCCTATTATTTGCAAAGATATTTTATTTTCATTATGTAATATTTTATTTACATTACATAGGAAATATAAATGAAATAGTAAATTATGAAAAATGTGGGTTAAAAGATTTTAATAGAATGTATTCCTGTGTGCTTTAATTTAATATACATTTTACAATACTTTTCTTAGGCATATATAAACAGTATTTTATTACACAAATTATATTATAACTGAATAAAAGATTTTCTTATTAGAAAAATGTAGCCAAATGATTTAGACTAGTGTTCCCCAAAATGTGATGAACCACACCTCTAAAGATATTAAGAAATTTTCAGATGTTGCCTTTTTTGCTTATCATAATATGTTTTTGTTGTATGGGGTACATGCTACTATTCTTTGCTGAAAAATGAAGTTCAGTCAAAAAGTTTGGGGTCTGCTAGTTTACATAGTGTTAAAAATAAGATTTGAAAATTCTGACAATAATTTATCCATTAGAAGTCTAATGAAAGATATAAATAGATGAAAATATTTATTTTCTCTCTCAAAAATTTACATATTGTTTAAAGTAAAATTGGAATATATATATTCGTAGCATAGTATATCAATCATTAGTAATTCCAATAATTTGTAATAAATTAATCATGAAAAGATAACTTATTATTCATGTCATTAATATTCTATTCTTCTCATAAATAAAAGCAACTTTTTGTATAAATACATAATTATTGATTAAAATATATTTAAAACTAGTACAACAGATATTATGTAAATTATAAACAATTTTAATGTAATGTAGAATATAAAATTTTATTGAATTATTTTTGATAATTTATAAAATGATTATTCTGTGTTCATTAAACAAGACAAACTTTTCGAAAACTGCTTAAATCTCTATTAAATATAGTTCATAAAAATAAAGCATAACTAGCAGTCTATACCACACCTTCAAATTTATTAAAAACGTTTTCGGTATCTAATTTTATACCATCTTCAGTTACACAATTCTAAAATAGAACTATCAAGTTCTAGAACAGAATAGTTATCGGTTATTTTTTAAATTAATTTAAGTCAGCTGAAAAATATTCTTTAGTTCTATAAAGGTTGCGTAATACAAACAAAAATAATAATAATAAATAAATAATGCCTAGCTTAGCTTTATAATAACAAATATTATTATAACTTACAAACAATATTATAGCATACAATAAAATAAAATAAAGTATGACATCCTAGTAAACAGGTAGCACGTTATAAGTATCCTATTAACAGTTGCGTATAGCATATCTCCACGCTTTCGAGATTCCATCTGAAAATGAAAATATTATTAATATACACCAAGCACTCCATGAAAGCGTGGAGATATGCTATACGCAACTGTTAATAGGATACTTATAGCGTGCTACCTGTTTACTAGGATGTCATACTTTATTTTATTTTATTGTATGCTATAATATTGTTTGTAAGTTATAATAATATTTGTTATTATAAAGGTAAGCTAGGCATTATTTATTTATTATTATTATTTTTGTTTGTATTACGTAACCTTTATACAACTAAAGAATATTCTTCAGCTGACTTAAATTAATTTAAAAAATAACCGATAACTATTCTGTTCTAGAATTTGATAGTTCTATTTTAGAATTGTGTAACTGAAGATGGTATAAAATTAGATACCGAAAACGTTTTTAATAAATTTGAAGGTGTGGTATAGACTGCTAGTTGGGCTTTATTTTTATGAACTATGATTATTCTGTGTATTTAAAAAACGACATATAAAATATAATTTTAGAATATTTTTGAAATTTTTATTTTAGGCATGATGCAGAATTTATTAATAATCATTTAATATTGTTTCTTTTTAATGGCTCAGCCATTTAATATTGTGATAAAATGATATCATTCAAGAATATAAACTTTAATTCATCACAGTTAAAAAGGATGCCATTTCTCTATTTGGAATTAGAAATTCTCATATATTTTTCATTATTAATGTGCTTATTAAAATAAAATCTAAAATAAATATCAGAAAATTTTATTTAAAATCAATTAAATTATTTTAATTTAAATAAATTTGTATGATGATACACTTTTTGATACAATATTAAGCTAGTTAAAATCTTTACCATAACACTAGAAAGATGCTTTATTTTAAGGTGGGTTCACACTACAACCGACTTGACCAACTTGAATGATTCTATGTCACGTTTCCATATCAACAACAGTCGGCGGTGTAATGTGACTGGTCTGCTCAAATCGGTCAGTTGGCAGAGTTGGTGAAGTTGGTCCAGTCGGTCGTAGTGTGAACCCACCTTTATAATTTGCAATTTATTATACATTTTATTATTTTTGAGAATATACTGTTAGTAATATCAACTACAATTGCATATTAGTTGTTTAGTTATAATTTTCTTAAATTAATATTTAAAGTTACATAAAGAAATGTTTTCTGTATGTAAATGAATTTAATTCATTATGTATCAAGATATGGCAGTGACTAAGCAAAACATAGTAGTTACTGATTGTCTCTTATTATAAGAATCATTATAAATGAAATTTAAATTTACTGTAATTTTTCTTCTAGGCTAAATATTATTCTAATATTTTTAATAAAAGAAGTATTCAATAGGGTATACAGTTTAATTTGAAGCTTCAGATTTAATTAATAAATGAATTAAGAAGAGTTTGAAAATTACAAAAAAGGGAAATTTTTTCCCCCTCATTTCCTTCTCTATAGGCAATTCTTCATATAATAGAATCAAGTTTCAGTAAAATAAATTAAAAATACAGGTATTTCTTAGATTAGGTTTTAAAATAAATGGATATATTTTAAAATATATAATTTCCTTTATTCCCCTTATATAATTAAAAATAATGTAAAATAAAGGGATATATATAT
>AYEL01053124.1:0-13347 GCA_000484575.1 Olivierus martensii
TTTGCTTACCGGATTTAAGCTGGCCTTGTCCACATGTATTTCAGGCAACGCGGACAGTTACTGATGAGAGGTGAATAGGTACCCTCGGATAAAAACGAAGTAGGCCTACTTTAAGAGAGCTACCTGGAGAGTAAATATAATTCTGGTTACATATGTAGTGGGCTACAGCCTGTCATTCCGTTATGTATGCCATATCCTCGTGAGATATTTTTATCTGGCGGCGGCTACTTATAGAGAATCACGAGTTGGCCAACATCCATGATGGAGTCAACCAGATGGTTAAAGGATGAGGTTCGAGGAGCAGGGCCCGGACACCTTCAGAAAAATTGGAGGAATGGGACCAGGATCCTCCAGGATAGTAAGCCACAGCTTTACTACGCGGCCATCCGGCCGATCTGTCATTTCGTCAGTCCATAGGTCCCACAGTTTGTTCTGTGAAGTGTTCGTTATCCGAACAGTTCGTTAACCGATTACCCACTGATTATATACTTGTTTTTGTTGGAATTACAAATCATAAATAATTAATTAGCACATTGGATTATCCTATAGCACATTAAAGCGTCTGATTTCTTCCAAATCGGCCGATCTGTCATTTCGTCAGTCCATAGGTACCACAGTTTGTTCTGTGAAGTGTTCGTTATCCGAACAGTTCGTTAATCGATTACCCACTGATTATATACTTGTTTTTGTTAGAATTACAAATCATGAATAATTAATTAGCACATTGGATTATCCTATAGCACATTAAAGCGTCTGATTTCTTCCAACTTTAATTGTAAATTGACTAACTGTACTGTATTTGAAAATATTTGTTTTCTCTATATCTGCATAATCATATTTATGTTTAAGTTACTTAAAAATAAATATCGCTTACACTACTTTTTATTTTATACCTATTTTAATTTTGTTAATATATGTATAAATTTTCCTATTATTATACAAACAAAATAGTTATCAATTTAGAAACTATAATGTTCATAAAAGAAAAGCGATTTTTTCCAACAAGAAACACATTCATCACACAAAATGGATTGACCATCCTAATATTCCGAATGGATTTGCATTCTGCCATGCAATAGAAGTATGGAAAATTCTCTCGTGTGGGCAGACAGTAGTCAAATTTAAAGAAGTCCATAAGCCATCTTATGGACTTTCTTAAATTTATTGTATTTATTGTAGTGATATTATTGTATTTTTATTTGTCACAGTAATAAGAATGACCGTGTTTCTGATTTTATTCGAATGTTTCATGCTTTATTGAAACATACTTATGAAATTATAATTAGGCATTCTGATGATATGTTCATAAATTTAAATTTTTGCAATATGAAGATTATTTATTTTACCTAATTCAAAATTCCTGTCAAGTTATAATAATATAAAATGTGGTGGAGATAATTAAATGAATAAAACGGAGATTTTTTTAGCTTAATATTTCAATTGTCATGTAAAAGTTCAAGAAAAGAAATATGCTATTAATTCAGAATATATTATTTTTCATAGAAACAATTATATTCAATTTATAAATTTCATTTTGCTTTTCATATATTTTACAGATAAATTCATTATAATAATATACATTGGCAGAATATCAAATTTTTAAATGATGCAAATAAAATCAGAACAGATCCAAAATTCATTTAAAACTAACTGGACGAATTTTCATTTCAACTTCTGGAAGAGAATAATTGCGTCCTTTCCACGTATGCCATTCAATCCCATCAGTATATCTTTTATGAGGGCCATTAAGATTGAGCCCATTCAAATTCGAACGGCGACAATCATCATACCACCAACCACATTTGAATATAACAGCACAATTTTCTCTCGAATTATCATTATCACTATCTTTTGCGGTGAATTTCAAGCCATTAACATCGAATAAGGAATCACCTAAAATTAAAATGTTGGAAATAAATCTACATTTGGCTTAAAATAATTATGATTAAAAATAAATCTCTCTGTAAAAGTTTGTTTCTAATTAGAAAAATATAAATATTGCATTACAATAATGAGCTGATATTTATGATTACAAAATTATTATTATTATTGCTTATATCTAAGAATATAAATAATCGTTATATTCACCAGCATTTCCTGAGTAAGAAGAAATATGAATTTTATAACCATGATCTTCATTTTCGATCCAAAATTCTTTATAGAGAGCAAAACGTTTTTCTCCTTCAAAATCTTTCATATCAATGCGAAGAGAATAGTTTCCTTGATTAGTTATGGAAAATAATTGATCATTTCCTAATTAAAGATTAATCATAATGAATTAATATACTAATAGTAAACATTTCTTTATATGACTAATATCTTACCAATCCAAAATTCTTTATTTAAATCTCCAAATCCAAGTTTATAATCATTCCAATTTTTATAGAAATAATCTGGAGGATTACCAAACTGGCCTCTTTTCTGAATTATCTGGAACAATATATTCGAGAAATATCAGCATAATAGATGATATTATTTTAATACATTTTTATAATAAATAATTTGATATATTATATATAGAAAAGAAATCTACTAAGTTTAAGATACTGTATTTGCTTACCGTCCATCCACCACTATCGGTATCCATGTCGCAAAATACGGATAAACTGCCAAATCTCTCCCATACTAAAGGCCATATTCTATAAATTCCCGAAATCTTTCTCCCATTTATTTTAATCTGTGCACAATCTATCGGACCAGGTTGGAGAAAGTTGGATTGTTTGATCAAATCACTAGCTATAAAAATTAGTTTCATTTCCATTGCTAATCAATTTATGATATCATGATTATTACATCGAGTATGAAATATCAAATACCTTGATTCAATACATTTTCAGTAAATTGGAGAAATTGCGACATTATTACATTATCGCAATAAGTAATATCATTCAAAAAATTCAAATTCAGATAAAAAAAGAGGAATCGTGATAACAACATTATACTATAATAAAAAATAGATTTAAAATCAAGTAAAAAAATGTATCATGACAAAATAAATATATTTAGAGTTGTTTAAAATAAACATGCAGATTTAATTTAAACTAAAATTGTTCTGAATCTATTATTTTGATTTAAATAGCATACCTTTCTAAATGTACAATACTTAATATCAATGCAGATGAGAAACTAACAAACTGTTCTAAACTAAAATCTGTTATCAAAACATTTCTTGGAAATGAAATGAGATACTATATTTAATATTATTTATTAGTTCCATTATCAACTTTAAAAAAATTTAATAATTTATTTGGCTGTTGATATCTTATAATGCAGAAAGCTAATATTTTTATGCACTAATATTTCAAAGTGTTTTTTTCCATTTAATTTCTCATCAACTTTAGTTTTTTAGATTGTTGCCTGGAATATTTCTTAAATATGGCAGTCTAGTTTTTAATTACAGTAGAACCTGTATAAGACAACAATCCCAGTTCCAATCAAAACTGGTCGTTTATACAGGTGATCGGCTTATACAGGTTAATTATAATACAGCATGTTTAAATGAAAGTAAATTATTACAGTTTTAACGTTTGCGAGCGCTTTCGTCATAGCTCCGCCTCTTTTGCGCAGTGTGGCTATTCATGCTTAGCATTAATGAGCCGCAAAATGAACCTGAGACCTGAAGCGTGTGCGCCGTGAGACATCAACTATGATTAAGTTTTAGATCAACGCCAGCTTTGGGACATGCGCGTTTCCTCCATTTTCTTTCTACAGAGTACAGATGCATCATGGGAAGAAGGCGGAACGCCTTCTTCCCATGATGCATCTTGAACGTTTTAAGTAGATCGGCAATTTTCCTCGGCGTTTGATGACGTCATGTTTTGCGGCGCACATTTCTACGCGGTATAAAACTTTGCTGCATTAACGCTTGCGCTTGGAGTAAACTTGCCTTTAATGTCTTAGTACAAACGCAATATATACCATTCCATTAACTAAAGTTTACATTTACTGTATATTATTAGAAAGATATTCGTTTAGCAAACATTTATTACAAAATTTATTATTAAAATATATGTTTTCCATTAAAACTTAAGAACACTCTCAGGTGACTTCATTAGTTCATTTCATTAAAAAGACCATGTATTTTGCTTACTAATCATAAAAATTAATGGTAAACATTTCCGTAAGTTTAATGATAGTCAAATAAAGAAAATGGCTTTATATGTGAACGTTTTAAGTAGATCGGCAATTTTCATCGGGGTTTGATGACGTCATGTTTTGCGGCGCACATTTCTACGCGGTATAAAACTTTGCTGCATACCTCCTGAACGATGCGATTGGTTCTTTATATAACTACGTCATTTCGAAATGTTACCATTGAAAGTATAGGAAGCGAAAATTCTCAACAAGGTTTTAGAACTTTCTAAAATTTGAAAATGAAATTGCATTTTCGTGAAATAAGAAAGCTTGTATCAAGAATGTTATTGATAGTTAAGAACTGTTCCCACTTATAGAAGAGTACTACATAAAAATAATCCGGAAATGGAAAATTCGAAAATTTTCCGTATAAGCAGTGCAGAAAGTATTCGGAATATTGAGTTGGGGTGCAGGATAAGTTCTACCGTGCTGAAATGTTGCTGTAATATGTTGAATAATTAAATTTTTATATTATGTTCTTTGCTATAGCATTTCTTATGATTATATTGAAAATTCTCAACAAGGTTTTAGAACTTTCTAAAATTTGAAAATGAAATTGCATTTTCGTGAAATAAGAAAGCTTGTATCAAGAATGTTATTGATAGTTAAGAACTGTTCCCACTTATAGAAGAGTACTACATAAAAATAATCCGGAAATGGAAAATTCGAAAATTTTCCGTATAAGCAGTGCAGAAAGTATTCGGAATATTGAGTTGGGCAATTTTTAACTTTTCCGTAATATGATCCGGAAAAAGAACATTTTAAATAAATAGCATACCGTTGAGCATGACGTCGCTCTCAACGGCACACAATCATCGAATGAAGAGAAATATAAGCATGGAAGGCAAGAGGATGAAGAATCAAGAAATAATTTTGAATGTGTGACGTCAGAAGACAAGTGCCAATAGCTAGTGCTTTTGAAATTCTTTTCAGAATTAGATGGGAACACACTGAACTTTACGGGCGGAAACTATCTTTAGTTGTTTAACTTCATTAGTTCATTTCATTAAAAAGACCATGTATTTTGTTTACTAATCATAAAAATTAACTTAATGGTAAACATTTCCGTAAGTTTAATGATAGTCAAATAAAGAAAATGGCTTTATATGATAAAGGAAATCATAAATATCCATTAAATTCCTTCCACTCTATACTAATATAAAGCATATAGCGGAAGGACTGTATACTCCAAGATAAAGATTCAGATAATACGTTAATTCAGATTCGTTTCCAACATATTGAATAGTACAACTTTTGTTTCATATGTATTCACTATCAACATTACGTAATTTATGCCTCGTGTGTTTTCTTCAACCCATTCTAAACATAGCAAAGCTTTTTGGAATTGACCTAATGTATTGTGACTGTAAGAAACAGAGAAAGCGGAAAACACACCTTTCTAAACTGTATTCATGCTACCAGACTACCATAGAGATATTCATGTGGACCAACATATTACTTTCTGCTCAAATAATAACTGATGACGTTATTTGCCGTGGATGGGCCAACATCTTTGAAAGGAATAAATTATTTATGAAATGCCTAATAATTATGTTATGGAGTTTCTTAGCCTTTCAGTTTAGTTTTTTCAAACGAAACAAGTTTTATTTTCCCCAAAATAGGAGTGGATATGAAGGCGAAGAAGAGGAAATATCAACTCTTATGCGAAAATTTTTTACAGTTATATTAATAGTCTTATTTTTCAGTTTAATTCTATATGTAACATTAATAGATCTATTCGTTTATCCAATATTGAAGTTGACAACTAATTCGACCTCTGAATCTCTTTTTTGTAATATGAATATAACATTGATCTGCATCTATGGAATAGGCCAATTGGATTCTGTTATTCTGGTTTCGATCATTATTCTAATCGCCATTTCCAAACGATTCACAAATTTATCTAATACCATTGATAAACTACAAAAACAAAATAGATTTTTAAAAGAACAAATAGAAGAACTGATTATCAAACATTCTGATTTGTGGTATTATTTACAAGAAGTAAATCGTGTTACTGAATTTTATTCTCCTGTCCTCTATGGTTGCTTTATTTATGTGTCGTGTTTTTTTGTTTGCGCTGTGTGTTTTCTTGAGTTAAACGGATTTTTATATATCACCACATGCTTATTAGCAATTGATTTTATTCTTTTTCTTTTAATAATAACTTTTAGTCTCTCTCGGTTTACTTCATTGGTAAGTAAAACCTTATACAGTATATATTTTTGATTGCTTATTTGTAGGTTTGTGTCGTGTAATCCCCTAGCAGGTAAAAGCTATAACTATCATACTTAGCATAATTTTTTCTGATGATATGATTTAAATAATTGGACTAGTCAATAATTTTTTGAAATTAATCTTTCTAAAAAAATTCGAATAATTCAACAATCAACAATATCTAATAACTTCATCCGCAAATGGTGCAATATATCAAAATTCTTTAGACCGTTACGCATGCTTTCTGATGATTTAACTTAATTAGAAAATACTTTATATTATTTCATAAAATGTGCAATTTATTTTACCACAGGTGTTATTTCAGAAATATTAAATTATGGCTTGCTAACTAATATTATAAGTTATCTAACAAATTGCTGGAAATACAAATTTTTTCTTGATAAACACCTCATCATTTGGAAGTTTTTTAATGAAGTCTAATTTCATTGTTAACTCTAATAAGGATCCATGAATGGATGATTGGGTTGGCCTGAATGATCGCAGTAGAAGCTGCTGACTTTCATTTTGAAGGACCGGGCTCAATTCCTGGTTCCACACCTTCAGATTTTTTCAGGAATCTGGGATCAACTCGTTCATCCTTCACTTGACAGCCGATATCACTGTCATATGGGCGTTCGTGGTGGACACTTGAATGCACCGCCACTTATTAAGCCAACATATAAATAATTGAAATCAGTTTTATCAAAATATCTATTTTCAAATATGTCCGGACAAATTTTGCTGATTTTTAATATTTATTAAAAATATATCTTTATTTTTATTTATAGCTTTATGGAGACTTCATAGAGATTGTTAAGATATCTTCTGCTGATTTATCATTGGAAACTAAACTGAAGGTAAGATAATTTTGAATTGTTTCATATAAAGAATTTTTGTAAATACCAATTATAACTAATTTAATATTATTTCAAAGATTTTAAATTTTATGAAACGATTTGGAAAAACACCAATTGGAATTAATATTGGCGAAATGATTTACGTGAAAAAGAATTTCGTAATACGAGTAAGTAGCTTTAAAGACTAAAAAATTCTAAATGCCATATTCAATTTTTCTCTTCATGATTCGGAATTTTCTCTTTCACAATACCAAATACTTTCAAAATGAATATTTTTAGAAATAAATATTTTGAATAGTACTGATATTTATATATATTTTTTCCAGGTAATAAGTTCCATACATTCAATCTTTTCTGCTTTGGTGGAGTTGTTCAAAGTAAAATAGATAACTATTTCTATTTGATGAAAGGTTTTATATTTTTAAATAAATCAATTTAACCATTAAATTTGGAGAAGCTAAGATTAATCTAATGGTACCGAGGAAACATTTTACAATTCCACCTAGAGGATTCTCAATCTATCTCAGACTCCAAAATTAGAGATTTTTGAGTGATGTCAGACTCAGCAGTCATTCTACAATTTTTGGCTGGTCCCATCGCAGTTATCGGCCACCCAAAGGATCTGAAACTGATACCACGTAGGTAGTATATACCATACCAGATTCAGCAATTAATCACTATAATTGTGTCTTTCTGTTGATCCCATCGCAGTTATTGGCCATCCAAAGGATCTGAAACTGATACCACATAGGTAGTATATACCATACCAGATTCAGCAATTAATCACTATAATTGTGTCTTTCTGTTAGTTTATAATTTATTGCTATGCAATTTGCTTTAAAATATATACATTAACACTCATCTAGATACATATGTAAGAATTTTTTACTAAAACATGATTACAAATTCAAGCGAAGAAGGCATTCATTTATTCAAATGTGTATAATATTCTATATGCCTGCAAGAACGTGTATAACAAAAACAAGTCAATGCTACAACTAGTTCAAGAATAGATATGTACAGATATGAGATCAACTAATAACTCCCTATTATAATAGTTTATCTTATCTTATTTCTACACAATGTGTATATTTTCTGAGACACATAGACAAAGATCATAATTGTATATGCGAGACAAGCGTGTACATAACCATCAAACATGTATCTGTAAGCGAACATATTACATTTAACCAGATTGAAAGTGAGTCATTAAGATTATTGTATGGGAACTGTATATATCCTTACAATAATTTCATTTACGAAGTTAATGGCTTTGTTACTCTTAATAGAATCTTAGATGTAATGTTACTGTTTCAATTTTATATCACTTTTATGACCACATTAATGTTAATTATAATAACAATACTAAGTTTATGGTTTCTGTATACATTTTCCCGTCTGATGATATAAATCTTGACCTTACAGAACTGAAAAATATTCTGAGTGCACTTCCTGATGCCCCTATTTTAATTTCAGGTGATTTTTAACACAAATCCGTTTTTCTGTTTTTATTCCTATTAAAGACTCTCGTGGTCGAGTGATTTTTTAATTTTATAATCGAATTTAATCTCATCTTTCTTAATAAAAGTAATCTCCCGACATTCTCTTCTGGGGTGAAAAAATCCAATCAATGTGTGTGTGTCAAATAGTAATTTCGCTTCTAAAATTGATAATCTCTGGCAATGATATGATTGATAGTATCACTATAAATAATCTTAATTGCATACCGTATACAGGTATCCCTCGTTATATATTCGATCTCACTTTATGCGTTTTCGTTATAACGCGATTTTAAAAAGTAAATAAATTTTTTTAATTAAAAAATTTTCGTTTAAAAATTGTCTCATGTAAATGAACTGCTCGATTCCCACTTATCAGAGCTCACTAATGAAGAACTACTCTGGAAATGGAAAACAAGATGAATGATGATGTTTTCTATTTTAGAAATCAGGAGCCCTTTGTTGCTGAGCCCATCAAATAGCATGCAACAAAACAAACGACAGAATCTTTTAAATACATTGAGAAGAATAATTGAAGAAAATGATCCTAATGAGGCCAGAAAGGACAAAGATGCGAGAAAAATTCAGAATTCTTTGGCTTGCTACAAAGAGTTTTATAGAGAGAGAAAGAATGCTGCCTATCAGCTGAGTTTCGGCTATTTCATTAAAAAGTTGAAGATTATCAGCCTATCATCCCAGGGACTTCAACAGAGCAAAAAAGTAATGATTGAGATTCATGAGACCCAGTCCATTCATCATCAGATTGAAGACTATCAGAAATATATAGTGTTTAGGCGTTTATGGCATTTTATTAATTAAATTCATTCATCCAACTATTCATTCATTAAAATTTGTGTTTTTTGTTTATAAATTTAAATAATTCATTCATTAAAAATTTCTTTTGCTCACAGGTGTAAAGTTTTCATTTTTTTATCCTTCTGAAGAAACACCTATCTCTATCTCATCTTTGCTAAATTCAACTCACTTCACGCGATTATTTCATAGAACCAATTAATCGCGTAAAACGAGAGACACCTGTATACTCGTGTATAAGCCGATTCCTAATTTTCAAGTGTTAGAACACTGTCCAGATCATCACCCATCGTCGTCTTAAATTTTGATGGTTGTTTCGTACTACTCACTAATCTGACCGATCTTATTTTTCGTGATTCTCTCGACCCAGGAATTCCTTGGTTTTTATTGAATTATCAGGTTCCTGGGATCTCAAAATTTCATTTTAATAGTACTTTATATTATTGTAATTTACGTTAATAGATTTTACAAAATGAGGTATAATTGAAAATTTGCAAAATAAATTTTAGAAGTGAAGAAAGTGTTAATTGTTTTTAAGGAAACAAAATCAATGTAATTTGAAATAATATTATCTCGTATCGCATTTATGTTTTATTTGTATAGTTTAGTTGTAGTTGTATTTATGTTTTCATAAAATAAATTCTAATTAAAAAATTTGAAATTATCTAAGTAATCATTTATTCAACATGTGAAATTTTAATAAACAATAAATATACTTGACACTTAGAGCATTTTATTAATGAATTTCATAGAAAATATAATGAACTACAGAAAAAGTAAATACAAATAATAATAATTTATCATAACTGAAACACTGAAGACCATGGTAGCGTTGATCTCGAAATATCCTTTCACACAAATATTTATAAGAAATACTTCTTCTGGCCACTCAAAAAGATTTGATTGATCTCGAAATATCCTTTCTCGTCTAATACTTCGAGAATTTTCAAGGTAGTAGTACAAAAGTAGAGTGGTCATTACTATTCGCAAGCTTCTAACAGCAATCTTTGCCGTCGATAACTTTACCAAGATTGTGACGTCATCTCCACTAGCAAGGTTGTCGTTATTTCGTTTATGCAACGGAAACTAACAAGATGTAGGGGGAGCTAGCAACTAACGATCCGCAATAGTTTTATGCAACCGGAAGTGTGTTCAGTATACTAGCTTATTCATTCAGTTGGCTTAAGACTTAACTCCGCCTACTCAGCCTAACTTAGCCTATGCCAGTATATTGAACGACACTTTTAGGTATAAACAAGATGGCGGTTACTTTAGCAAAGGAATATTTGTTGAGTGAATGCTGTGAAAATATTTTTCCAATAATATTTTTGGCACTTTCCAAGAATTACAATGATGATGAATTAATAGAAAATGAAATTATTAAACAAGAAATGAATGAAAATGTTCGTGGATTGGACAATTATTTTGAAAAGTAATTCCAAAATACAATGATTTTGATTTTCGCAATCACTTTAGAATGACATGCTCAACAGTAGAGGTAAATATTACAGTATATGTATATAGAATAAAATCTTTGCATTAAATGAATTGTTAAATAATAATTTCTGTTTTCTTCCTTAGTATATTTTGAATAAAATTCATCAACGGCTTTCAGGCAAAATAAAAGGTTTTGGTGAAAATCCTTTTAAATTCCAACCGAAAAGAAATTATTAATGACTTTATGGTATTTAGCAAATCTGAAATCTTTTCGACAAGTAGCAAATCGTTTTGGAGTTAGAAAAAGCACTGCACATCATATTATTTCTTTTGTGATAAATACATTTAATGACATTAAAGATGATTATATTAAATGGCCAAGTATAGAAAATTGTAACAACATTGCTAATAAATTCGAATCCAGAAAGAATTTTCCTGGTATAGTAATCAAATTTATTCAATATTTTCACAAAAATTAATATAAATAATAATAAGAAAATATTTTACAGGTGTTATAGGTGCAATTGACGGCTGTTATATTTGCTGTAAGCCTCCAAAACAATATAGAAATTCTTTTATAAATAGAAAAGGTGCTATAGTTCTACAAGCTGTGTGTGATGCTGATGAATTTTTCACCGATATATATGCAGATAGAGTTGGATCAAACCATGACGCAACAGTATTTGGTATCAGTCCATTGGGTCAAAAAATTTTAAATAATTCTACATTTATCCCCTCAGCATTTCATTTATTAGGAGATTCAGCATACCGATGTTTACCAAAACTAATTACACCATGGCGAGACAATGGCCACTTAACAGTAAATCAACGAACTTTTAATTATGTTCATAGTTCTACAAGAATTATCATTGAGCATGCATTTGGATTATTAAAAGGAAAATTCCGTCGGATGAAATATATTGATAAAACTCGAATAGATTTAGCACCAAAATTAATAATAGCATGTTGTGTACTTCATAATATTGTGATAGATAATGAAGATATGTCTGATGATACTGATTATTTGAGTTGAATTTAAATTTCCATCTTTTAATTGTAATGACACTGATGTATACACACTGGAAATACTAAGACAGACATTGATGGAAAAAATGTTTTTAAAATAATTATCAGTTAAAACTTTATATAGCTTTTATGCATTTATATTTAGAAATTAAAATTTTGTAAAATATTGATTTGTAATAAAGAATATTAATTAAAACTTTTTACTTACAGTGTTTATCAAACAAATAAATACTAAAAAGCTTATTATAGAACTGAAATTTATAAAATGGATTAATAATTTAATTAAATTTTTAATTTTTCTTAACGGAATTATTTAAATTTATGGATTTGAAAACCATGTACTTTTCACTTCAAATTACATATAGTAAGAAAACACAAATAGTAAGAAAGTAAATCGAGAGAGAGCAAACCATTCAACTAACATAAAAAGAGTGAAATTAAGTACTATTATAAGAGCTGTGGTGAATAAATATCCATCCAGTTCAAAAACATTAATGCACAAACAGCCAAACATTCTTCATACATGGCACATCCATAAACAATAGGAAAATAAAATTCGCTAACATGATTTAGTTCCCGCAGATAATTCCATAAATCTGAATGATTATTAATCAGTTCTTCTATCTTTTCTTTTAGAAATATGCTATGCATTTGTAGTTTGAGGAATCTGTTTGATAAATTTGTGAATCTTTTCGAAATGAAGATGAAAGAGATGCTTAAAATAAGAACAACAGCATCCAATTGTCCTAGTCCGTAGATATAGATCAATACCATATTCATATTACAAAAGAAAAATTTATATGTTGATTTGGTCGTCGTCTGCAATGTTGGATACCAGAATACATCAATTACTGTGATTAATAAAATTAGGTCACAAAATAAGATATCAGAATAATCGTTTAAAATTTTTATATGTTACGTGACAGTTCCTCTTCTTCCTCTTTAAATCTATAATTAATTTTGGACAAATGAAATTTTTTTCGCTTGAAGAAATTGAATTGGTAAGCTAAGAAACTCAGAAATATATTTAGAATCAACTTGACCAATATTTTGTTCTTCTCAAAGGCATTAACCCATCTCCATATATAAAGTCGTCGTTTATTATTCGAATAAAAAGTAAAATAATAATTCCCCACATAAATACCTTTGA
This sequence comes from Olivierus martensii, assembly GCA_000484575.1. Classification (NCBI taxonomy): domain Eukaryota; kingdom Metazoa; phylum Arthropoda; class Arachnida; order Scorpiones; family Buthidae; genus Olivierus; species Olivierus martensii. The sequence goes on from AYEL01053124.1 coordinate 13,134, forward strand.
TGATAGTTTGGTACCATGAGTACAGTATAAACAGATGCATTTTTCCCATTTTATGTTTCTTGCAATCACATTAAATTATTTCCATTCCAAATACTTTTGCTGTGTTCAGCATAGGTCAAAGGAAACATACAAGGTATAGACAATGTGATGTAGGTATTGAATACATACTAGTGTTTCCGGGCGAGAATTCCTTCCCGCCCGTTCCCGGGAATTT
>AYEL01053125.1:0-16048 GCA_000484575.1 Olivierus martensii
TATCTAACTATTAAATTTATTATTATTTATTATTAAATTTATTATTATCCAAATAAAAAATTATTTGGATTAAGACAATATTTCAAAAATTTGAATATTTATCATTTTTAAATAATTGAAACCATGTAATTAATAAGATGTAGGGTCTAATTTCTTTTTAATATCAGAACATCATTAAAATTCATTAAAAAAATGTATTAATTCAAAATTATAAATTTATTTTAACATGTTACTAAAATGATGGATAAAAATGCAAAATGACATTTCTTTTTATTGATTTCAAAGAATTTACTATGACAAAATGAATAGACTGAAAATATTAGAATGTTTACAAACTTTAAATTGAAAGTTTCAAAATTCATAACTCCATTGATCATTCTTAACATACACAATTGCATATAAACTTTCATAACATGCAAATTTGGTTAAATTAAGTATTTCATAATACAGAAATTCCTTAATTTACATAAATTCAACTTTACATAGAAAATTCTGACATAAAAAATATTTTAAAAATTATATTGATAATTTAAAATACAATATAGTACTGTAGAAATATTTACATAGTATTATTATAGCTATAATTATAGTATTACAATAATGGCAGTTAAGTTTATTATCAAAACATTACTATCAATAAATCAGTTTTCAACATTAAAGTTATTGCATGTTCTAATAACTATTGTAATATGATGTAAATTGTACATTTGCATCATATTAAAATAATGATGATGATTAATTACTTTTAAGTATTAGATTAGATTATACTGTTTTTTAGACATAGAAACATGGCAGTCATTTCATTAAGTGTACTCAGCTATTATATTGTACACTTACATTGAATTGAGTATGTGTGAATGTGCTTTTTATACCAATTGAACAGGAAAATGAGGCTGTTATGGAAATCTCCAGAAATTTCCAGAACCAAATGTGGAAGGATATGTGACATGATTTGCATGTAAAAATATTTTTGTTTCATTTTTGAGTGAACTATTCATCCAATTTTAATGAAGTTTTTTTAGTGTTCAGAATTGAATGCTGAACAAGTTTGTAATTGGAAAATTTTCCATATTTGTTATGGTTTATGAGATAGGATTTGCAAATATATTCATTTGCATAATCAGCTCATTTGAAGATCACTATCAGTAGCCCATCCTTGACTTCCTATTTATTGGCATTAACAGATTTTTGAAATCTGTGATAGTTATTGAGTTATTTGGAGAGGTACAGACTTCTCCCCCACCCTGTATAAGTACATCAAGTCAGCATAATACAAGTCTACTCGATATATCAGTTATTCTATTTTATCAAATACAAATTACAGTATAATTATCCATGCTATTTCTGTGCAAACAATTTGTGTTATCTTTGATAAGTTTGATCATTTAGCAAACATGGAATGATGATTTGTGTGATCAAATTTACATTCCCAGTGATTGCATGTATGCTAGCTGACTTTCTATTCCCATCAGTTGTAGTGAAACTGATTTTGCATATTTTAATTTTATCAATCATTTTATTATTTATTAACAATATTTCTATGTAGAATCAGAACAAAGACAGCAAAATTTAATTGTAATATTTTTTTGTCATTTTCTGCCATATTCATAAAATTATATTGTAAAAAAATTAGATCAGAGTTTAGTATATCTGAAATAAGATGAAATTAGCATCTACATATATTAATACACTGCACATTTGATATTGTATCTCCTGAAATATTTTTATTGCTTGGCCTAAGAAAATGGCTCAGGTACCAATTGATGCAGGATTTTTTTTATATTTTTATATAGTTTTTATTTTTAAATTGTACCTTTGATTTCCCTAATTGTTGAAAAATCAGATAATGATGAAGTTTCAAAAATTTCCAATAAATGGCAGGGTGTAAATTTTCCAGTCAACATGATTCCTCATATTTTTCTTTGTAGGCTAGGAAAGCAATTATTGTGTCAATCAATATAAAATTTTATGTAGATATGAAAGTTATTTTTTTTTTAATTTTTACTTTGACTTCTGATCTATTTGTAATTATTGAAAATCACATATTGGTGAAACTTTATAAATTTCCCAATAGATAGTGACAAGTATATGATATTACTGATGCATGACGTAATTAGGCCTCAACAGGGTATTATCATGAGTAAAAGTTTGAATTTTATAAATTTTTTTTTTAACTTCAAATTGTTGATTATTTGGGGTTAAAAGATTTTAATCAATTATTTAAACACTGAAAATAATCATACTGAGTTCCATCCTATATAAATCTCTTTATAATCAGCACAGCCATTTTTCAGTATGTTTATGACATCATATGATATTAAACCGTCTATATCAAGTATGTATAATAGGATGGCAGTGGATCTTCAATTATTCTGTGAAAATACTTCACCCTATAATGTAATGATCTTAGCCATGTAACACTTTTAGAAAATTACATTCTGCATTTTAACATTTCAGAATATGTGAAAATGTTATTGAATTTGAATATCATTTTGATAAAGACATTAAATTGACATAAGATGATTGTAATAAGATATTAAACACAATTCAATCATGATATCCTTCAAATAATTCACACAATATTTCTGCAATTATACAATTTATTTAGAGATGTGGATGCTTTGATAATAATGATAGATACAATTGATATCAAATTAATAATAAGTTTTTTAAAATATTTTATAAAAACTATAAAAATATGTAGTACTGTTATGTATAAAAATATTAATAGTACAATTTCCAAAAAATTACCCATATGATAAAATTAGCATGAATCAATAGATTATGGCATATTGATAAATTTCCCTAAAGAGCCATATCTCTATTGGATGCACTTACAGAATTATGGCCAGTCAAAGTTTAACTTTAGTGATGTCACTTTTGGTAAAGGCAACTGCTAGCAAATGCACATTGCACGCAATAACCTTTGAGTCACATTTAAAAATCTAAGAGAAGTGAAAAAAAGCACTCAAATTGAATTGTGCATGTATAGAATGCTTTCATTTTCAACTGATTTTTATAGGATACTATTGGCAGTAGGCACTTTTAGACGCATTACATGTTAAGTATCACCTATGATGGGGTCAATCAAAAGATTGAAGGAGAGGGTTCAATGGACTGGGCCTGGATCTGCCTAAAAAAGTACAGATGTGGGCCCAGATTCTCTTAAGAAACTGGAGATATGCAACCTGGGTCCTCAAAGATTGTTAAGCAACTGCTTTACTATCAGTAAAGCAATTGCTTAACAATCGTCCAAGCCAACTTTCTATTATTCTGGATGGCATATATTATACTAGCCATAAGCTAGTAAATTAAAAACAATGACACAACATAGAAACTTTAAAGAACTAGATATCAAATTGGTACTATTTTAATTTTCTCTCTCCAACAAATAATTCTTTTACAACAACTATATAACTGATTTATTGAATAGTAGCAATTTCACATCTACTTTTTAAAGTTTCAATTATCATTATTTAATTATTCTAGATTGCTTTCTCTTTGAGTCATTTCATAATATTTCAATGTAGTAGTCTGGCATTTTTGCCTTTGATGCACATATTTATTTCAATAATGAAATGAATTTTGAAAGTTTTTAAAATTTAAAAAATATGATTTCAATAGCTATCACTATTTTACTAATTCTTGGAATTTAAGGACAGCTTCTGCATTGGTTTCAATTTTTATCAGTTTTAGATGGTAAATTAAAGGGATTGACTTATATTCAGTATTTACAATATTTTTTGAATAAACTTTAAAATATTATTTGAATTATTAAAAAATATATAGGTGAATCTGCATGAATTCTATGTGCATGATCCACATCGAACTCATGCATTCACCTATATATTTCAATTTAAAATCAACTATAAAAATATCTTTTAATGACAATTAATGTTCTATGGCAAAATGAGTTTTTAGTCTACATCCAAATCATCAGTTTAACTAAAATGGAAGTAAGCCTTAAATCTTTTCTGATAAATAAAAAATTAAATGATACAATTCAAATAACAATCATAGAAAGTAATGAGTATTAATTCATTACACATAGTTAAACATATTTAAAAAAGCTGTAAAATATCCCCAACTTCTGGTCAAATTTTGATTATTTTTGCCACTGCAATTCTTTTATCCAACTTGAATCTAATGTTGAATTTAGGCAAAAATCAGGCTTTATTTATAGAAGAACATAATTCTTCATAAAATAAGATAATTCAAACCATCAAATATTTATCTTGGCAAATGAATTTTTCTTTCATTTTCAAATTCTTATTATAATTTAGAATTCTATTCTTTTATTTGTTGTTGTATGATTTGCAGATAAGAGAGTTATCGATAATTTTGTTACCCAGACATTCTTTTTATATTATAGTTTATTTGCTCTAATCTTCCTTGGTGTAATAACATTTATCAAGGTATATGTAGACATACTGTACTCACTTTTAGATGTTTTTTTCAGTTTCTTATCTAATTCTTCTTGAATCTTACTGACAGTTTTATGTTGGTAAGGATTAAATCGAGCCACTGAATTTTTTCCTTTTTCTGATCGCATCATTTTTAAATCTGTAAGATTTTATATGAAGTTTATTAGAAATTAACAAATTAATAAAAATAATTCATTTTTAATATATTTTCTAATATTCAGCAATATTTTTAAATTTCAAAAATAAAACTTTCTCTGATAATATATACAGTACCTAAATTATTATTATACTGTAAGCAAGACTAAACAACAGATATAATAAGTCCCCTACTTACAGTTTCAAATTCTAGGAATGAATAAATGTTTTTGTGTTGACTTTCCATAAAATGCAAATAAAAATTCATTAAACAATTAACTTTTTTTGAATTAAAGTATATTTATAAATTTCATTTTTAGCCATTCACAAAATATGATGATATTTCTTTGCTATATATAATTCTTTGTGAATACACACATTCATATATATTGAATTTAAACATTCTTGTAAGAATAAATTTTTGAGATGAATTAACCTCATAAGCTGGGAACCTACTATATTTAATTTATGCAGAATTAGCAAAGGTGCCCAGCATTGCTGAGAATTTCAGGTATATAATATATTTTATGTGGCAATTCTTGCCATCAAAATATTAGCATTTTTACTAGTAATAAAAAATTTATTAGTTTGAATTTATAGGTTATATTAATGTGAATTAAGATGCCAAATCATACAGGGGATACTTTTGGTGGCAGTTGCTTTTAGAACTTGTTTTGGCTGGCCAAAACAACACCTATGGTGAACTCAACTAGAAATTGGAGGAACATTATTCAATGAGCTAGGCATGGACTCAGTGGATTTATATAGTTTATGAATAATTTTATAATAAACCATGCAGAAGTATCATCTGCCTGTATATTTCAATTATTATATTATTGGTTTATAATGATTACATCACGTTGTGATGATAATGATGTCATGGCGTTGTTATTCACTGTCACATTGTGACATCATGCATCTCTCTAGCTTTTAAGATGCCATTCATTGTTGTAACATGATTACATGATATAACTCATTATGGTATTTGCAATCCATTAGATTTTTGTGTACAATTATACCACTGACTTTGCCAGTTGATTTAACCAGCATATTATATTGGAATGATGTCATCATAGCATCAATGTGATGCCATTTATTATTACATCAAATGATGGAATCATTTAATGACATTATCATAACATCATTAAATGATTTTGTCACTGTATTGTTATGCCACCAATGATGTCATGCCAGTGTTGCTACGTTGTTATCCTGAATTTGACTAGTTCTCTGAAAGCTTTAAATAAAGCCATTTTCATTGCAACTCTGAATGCTCTACCCCCTGTGACAATCTTGATCCAGGATAGCCTATGTTATCCACAGAAAATTTTTAGGCAAAATTTGGTCCTGAGAAGTCAAATGGTGCAGAACCTTTGGAGAATATACATATATATATATTCAATCATCATTTCATGATGGCATAACAATAACTGATGTCACATACAATGATTGTTTTGTAATGTTATTCATTTTTATGTCACAGTGACATCATAGATGATACCCTGATGTCATCCCAAATTCAAACAAAATTTTGAAGGACATATATATATATTCATTCTTCTTGTAAATCCAAAATGCTCCATTCTTGTGGGTGTTCTGCAAATTTCATAATTTTCAGGAAGGTCTCAATCAATCCTTACTTCTTTGCAAAATTTCAAGTTCCTACATGACCATATTCAAAAATTTCCAAACAATTCATGTGGACACACAAATATAAAGTGAGTCCTTGTTTAATATTAGGATTAGGCTCCTGAAAATTGTCAGTATTAGGAACCAATCCATTTTCCATGAGGCGAATTCCTAATTTGATCCTGGCTCTCTGAATGGAAAGCAAAGCATTTGTACCCAGTCAAATATCAAATATCCTATGTGCTTTATAGTTTAATAAATAAATTTTCATAGACAGTATTATATGTTTGAGTTAGTGATCATATAGAATATGGTTGCCATGTTTCTATAATTATAGGTTTCTGCCTTGTTTTTCCTCTATTATGAAAAAAAACTAAGCAAAAAAAAACTTTATTCTGTTTTGATGCCTTAAAACTTTTATTTTCGTAATTAATTTACTTTTTGCCAACAATATAGCAGCATATGTATCAAATAAACAGCACTTTAAGCAGTTACTTAATAAAATCTTTATTTAACATTATTAAACTTCAAACTAATGCTAACGTTTTCGGTATTACACCCTCATCAGGCATTCCAGATCACATATCTTTTCGAATCAAATTATCATTCTATACATTCATATATGAATGTATAGAATGTATAGAATTTGATTTGATTCGAATTCGAATGTATATTAATTTGATTCGAAAAGATATGTAATCTGGAATGCCTGATGAGGGTGTAATACACCAAAAATGTTAGCATTAGGTTGAAGTTTAATAACGTTAAATAAAGATTTTATTAAGTAACTGCTTAAAGTGCTATTTATTTGATACATATGTAAGTAGTGAAAGCAGTCATAATTAGAAAGTTATAATATAGCAGCAAAACAAACATTAAGTGTGAAACATTAAATGAGGATCCACTGTATAGATATTCTGTTATCTCTGCCATATAAAGTATTAGTATACATAGTATACTGTTGTTAAAATATTTTGTCATAAATTTTATAAGTGCTATTTTTCATATAAAAATATACTATTACATATATCTAGTGTTATACATTTTAGGTATGATATTCACATCCAACTTTAGTAAAGAAAATATCAACAGAATAAAAATTGATATTATTCTTTCTATAAATGCAAATTATAATGAAAAAATAATTTTAGTAAGTTTAGTTCTTGCCATTCAGTTAAACAGAATTGAAAAATTTGAATAATGAGAAGCAGTTCAATTAAAAATGTGTTCAGTACAATAAATTAAAAATTAGCTAGCTGGTGCTCTGTGTAACATGCCGTCAAAAGTAATAGAGATATGGTTGAATTACTGTGTGATAAAAGCATTCAATTACCACCTTGGAGAATTCATATTCCACACTTTCAGTTTCTTGGGAGGGGGTTTATGACCAGTCCATTGAACCCATCCTTCAACCTTCCTCCATCATAGGTGCTATTCAACCTATGACAAATTTAAAAGTAGCTGCTGCCAACAGTATCCCATGCATGATTCAGCAGCATAATTAAAAGTAACAAAAATAACATTGACCCCTCTTCATCTATTATATTATTTATTTGATACAAAACACTTATTTGGGTGTGTGTTCACTACATTTTTATCACTTGACCTATAAAATAAAAAAAATAAAATTTCAAAGATAGGCTTTGCTTAAGATCATAGGGTAAAATGTCTAGAGTAGCATATATTGTTAAAAGAAATATGACATTTCAAACCAAAAAATTGAAGTGCAAAATAGAACTCATACTGCTTACTTAAATTACCATCATCAAGTTTTATTATGTTATTTTTAATCTCTTGAGTGCCAACAATGTTTTGAAATTAAGCCTAATTAATATGCAAAAAAAATATGAAAATTAAAATTGTGAAATCCTGCTTAATATTCATCAAAATCTTTTGAAATATTCAGTATTTATTGCATTTTTTCTTCTCTTTCTAACAATGCAAACATTTTTTTTATTTTATATTTTTCATAACTTTTCATTATGTATACAAGATTGACAAAAAAACAATCTTTTTTTATATGAAGTTTTAGCCATCGAACAAAATAGTTGATATTTTTAGATAGCAACAAGTCCTCTGAACAAAATAAGTTATGACTAAAGAAATTTGATTAAAATTTTCTGAAATTACTTATAAAAAAAAAACCACAGGTTACATCATATAATTAGTTAAAAAATTATAAGAATTCATTGAAATATTGTCATTTTTATTAATAATTCATATTTATTAACTTGTTCTTCATTTACACAATTTTTAGCAGTATTTTTTTTAAATATTTTTATTTAAATAAAAAAATCCTAACTCATGTGAAAATGACATCATCTGATACATAAACAGCTATAATATATTTTCTGTTCCTCTAATTGGACCACAATTAGTGACCTGAAGATAGAAAGCAAAAAAATAGTACTGAAAATGAACTACGAGAAAACAAAGGTAATGCTCAGAAGTGATACAACTAGTGATGATAGAAGGCTGGTTTATTGTTGCTCAGCAGCCAATGCCTCTTACATCCAAAATAAGCTTAGCTGCAATTTTCTGGGAAAGGAACGACTGCTGTAAAAATACTTTTATTACTGTAAAGCAATAAAAGTACCACAGTCCTTTAAATAGGCTGAGGGTATTTGTTTTTCATGATTTTCTCTTAAATTTCAGTGAAATTAAAACAAAAAATGAATGATTAAGATATATTTCAGTTTATTTTAACAGAATTAACCATTATTTTCTTATTTATCTACAATACTTTTTTTATTTTTCAGTATTTTATTGCTCATTTTATGAAAAATTTGATTTTTTTCTAAAAATTTCAAAAATATCATTTATCAAATTTCATAATTGGAATAAATTTGGTAGATTAGACCAGTGTTTCTCAATCTTTTTTAAATCAGGGCACACTTGTAGAGTAATTTAAACTCTAAAATGCACTTTAAATTTAGCCATAAAACTACAAAATAGGAAAATTATAAAAAAGTCTCTTGAAATAAGCATTTATTTTTAAAGTATTACAATATATTCATCAAGTATGATGATATAACTAGTTTTAATTTATATATAAAAAATTAACAGGAATATACCAAGCGCAAACAGCGCAAACAATAATTGAAAGTATAATTCATTATAAATTAATTTAAATATTTGAGAAGAAAAGTATTGTATTTTATAAGAATTTTATTATTTTCACAACAATAGAATATATTAAATAATCGATTTATGTATATAAGGTTACTATTGCATTATATAATGAAATAAACTATTTTACTAGATCCAAGCTTTGGGTACATTCTATTAAGAAGTTCATGCCAAATATTAGAGTTATTAAATAATGAATTGAAGTTGAAATGAATTTGCTCAGAACATTTTGATGAAGATTGTTTTACATCATCACAGAAGAATCGCATCCATAAACATGCTGTACCATCGAAAATTTTATCTGAATCAATGTTGGAGAAACTAACATTTGACATTTTTTGTGTATGTTTTCTGAATAATTACTTTTGATAATTTTATGAAAATATTTAAAAAAATAAAATTTTATTAACCATTCAAATCATTGTTGTGTTGATATGAATATATAATTACCTCAAATTTTTATATTTTATACTATTTCCTTAAAAATGGTTGTGTTCTGAAAATATGTTAAAACTATATTTTCTGAACCTGACTCTCCATCAAAGCTATACAGTAATACAATAGTATAATTTATTGAAAAAAATCTCCCCTACTAGCATTTTATTATATAAAAACATGGATTTTAAATCAACCATTATTTTATTGTTTATGTTGAATTTATAGGAATTGAATTTTATTATAAAGTTGAATTTATAGGAATTGTTTATTACATCAAAAAGGTAAAAGTTGTAAAAATAATGTGATATGCATTTTTTTTAATTTTTTAGAAATTATATTAATCAAGATAAATTATATTTTTTATATTTACGAGTACCACTGCAAAGAAAAATTAATGTAAAGAATATCATATAAAATTTCTATATGACGTCACACCCACATGGTCAAGCTATGATACGTCATCATGACGAATGCAATAGTAGTGCCGCGGAATTAAAATGGGCTTTGCTAAACATTTCATTGGTTGAATCTGGTCATGTGATTTCAGAAAAGTTTCCATTGTAGGTATTGGAAGTTTCCCATCTGTATCTCTTAATCTGTGGTCAACAGGGTAAGATAAAAATATCCAAATTCTGTCAAGCCATTCAAATAAAAACAGTGTTTGTTTACAAATAATTTTAAAAAATATTTTGGCAATTGAAAAAATTTAGGACCCAGCATCAAAAAAGTGTATTTTCACCAATTACATGCCAAAAAAAACCAATTTGTAAAAGCTAGATTAATAAAATCAGGATAGAATTTTTTTATAGCATTTTTTTTATTGCTTTTATTGTTTTTGTTCTGCAGCTTTGACATATATAGAGAGCAAAGGCACTCAAGGGATTAATTCTTGGATCTTGGAGCAAAGCAAGGAGAAATGTCAAGATTTTAAGGAGGAGTATATATTTGGTTTGTGGATTCTATCCTACATCTAATAGCTAACCTTATCAGGACTGGATGCAATCCATGATGAGTACTGGAATGCCTTGTCACTTAACAAATAATGTTCAGTTGGAAAGAGGCCTAAAGCACACAGGGGGAAAAAAATTATCTTTTTTATAGAAAGCAAAAGTTTTCCATGCAGAAATCTAGCAAACCAAGGTGTCATATTATTACTTTGTGTGAATAATACATAGGCATCAAATCACAATTTACTTTGTAAACAGGAACATGAATGTGAATATGAAATGTATAGATGAATACTATACAACAGCAGTGGCCAACCTTTTTGGAAGCAAGTGCGCAATGAAAAATTTTTACAGCGCGGTGGGCACATGACCTTTTTTTAGGTGGGAAGCAGATAGAATAGAGAAATATATTAACAATAATATAATAAAATCATTATAGTTCATGGTACATAAATGGTAAATAATAGGTAACAAAAATAACAATTTCACATATATAAAATATATAAACATAAAAAATTTTCTTCTTCTTTAATGAAAAGGTTGATACTGTATGTCTTCACACAATTTTTCAAAATCATGACTGTAATTTGATACTACTATTCTTAAGCAGTCAAATTTTCATCCATAAGACATGATCTAAACTTATTTTTAATAATTGCATTAGAAAAAAATGTGACTTCACTTAGATAAGTCAATCAAAAACAGATTTTAGCTTCAGTGCATAATTTCTTAATACTGGATATTTATATGAATCAAGTCATTTCCAAAATGACTTGTCCATGTTCATAGCTTTCAAAGCAACATCATTTTGCAATTCTTTATAATTGGAAAAAGTGTCAAAGAGAGAATCGGCCAGCAAGTAAAGCATGTTTGAATAATTCTCCATTTAATTTCTAATTCTAAATTTTCTATATTTGTTGTATTAAATCTATTTAATTCTGCACTTAAAGTAGTAATGTCAACATTATTCATAGGATTTTGAAAAAATAAAAAATAAAATCAGTTTCAAATTGTCAAATTGACTAAATTTTTCATTAAAATCATTACTTAATTTAGTTAGATAATTAACATATATTCGGGAATCTAACTGATTTTCTAGAAATATTTTTGACATTTGAGGAAAATACGCCAAGGATTTTTTTGAAAATGTGAACTCCAAACGGTTAATTTACCTTTAAATGCTTTAATAGCACTTACCATATCTACCAAATTTTTATTTTCACCATGAAGTTCAAGATTTAGCTGATTTAATTTCTGAGAAATGTCAGCTAAAAAAGCTAAATCACCTAGACAGTTAGGATTTTCAAGAGTACTATAAATTTCCCCTTTTTGTTCAAGAAATGCTTTTATTTCAACAATCAAATTAAAAAAATGTTCTAATACTTTGACTTTGCTAAGCCATTTCACTTCTGTATAAATTAAAAACGTAGCCCTTTATTTGATTCTGCTTCAGACATGTTAAGTAGAATTTTATCCAATAATAACTTTAATAAATTTGTGAATTATTGGAAGCAACTATTCAACAGATAACACACAATTCAGTCGTTAATATCAATTTACAAGCATAATATACTGTCGCATGGTTGTCGTACGTACACATTTCAGCACGAATGAGAATGATGCAGAGTTCGCACGAGCTTTTTCCCGCACAGCCTCAGAGTGTGCCAACTACTGTCGGTAGATCAAAGGTTTCATACTAAGTCTGGACATATTAAAAATATTTAGACTACATTTTTTAGTTATTTTTTATAATTTTGTAAATTGCAATTCTCGTTCAGTAGATAGAAACGCTATTTTAGTAGATTTGCAGTAAACTCAAACTAATAAAAAGATGGAAATAAAATTATTATTACTTATTTTAAAATTATTTTCATATGATTAAGAAAAGTTGAAAAATGATATTTTTAAATTAATTTTTTGGAAATCTTGCCGTGGGTGCATAACAGACCAGCTGCGGGCGCGGGGTTGGCCACCACTGCTACACAATCAAGAAGTTCCAATTTGCATATGTTGAAGACTGATCAAATGATTGTGCATGTAAACAGATGCTATAAAATGACTATTATTCAGTTAACAATTCAAGAAAATAATTAAACATTTATAGATGTGTAATGTTTCAATTTGATTAACTTGCAAATATAACAACAAAAATAACTGATTACATTACAATTCAAATGAATGATGATATGCTCATCTTTCCTTTTATTGTAAACTTAGCTATAATTAATTTAAATATAAGTAAAAAATTTACATTTATTTTAAATGTTCATTAATATATTTAAGCACTGTATATTTGTGAAACAATTTTTTTTGTTTCAAGTTATCTATGCTATTTTCAAACCTTTATGATTCTATATTTATAACTTTTATGTCATCTTCATATTTATTTATTTTAAAAATTAAATCAATACTGTAACTGCTTTGTTTCCATTGTTTTTAATTAATTGCTGTTTTGTTTTTATGTATTAGTTTTCTGATTAAAAATATTACCAGGAATAGACTGATACATAATTCTGCATGTCATATTTTTTATTCTCTGTACTTAATTTTACAATGATAAATGTTAATATTTCTATTTATCAAGTTTATATTTACCTTCCACTATTTCATTTGTTATCTTATGTTTTTCATTTGTTAATGTCTCTATTGTTTCATCATCAAAGTAAAACTTTGGTGGAATTAAATCTATCAATTCTTCGAAATATTTATCATCATCTTCAAGCCTCTGATGAACATTTTTTGTTATATTTAATTCAGATTCTTCTTCTAATTTTAAGTTCATCCTTAAATTGCAAAAGAAAAAAAATTATTTAATACTATGTATAAATAAATCAAATCATTAATTTATCAAATCATATTCAGGTTAATTTAAAAATTTTTATCCTAACTGAATTTTATGAAAATTTCATCTAGAAAAAAATACAAAATTTATGATAATAATATAAAAAAAAGCTTAATAGAACTAATTACAATATTTTACTAAAATACTTTTAATTTTATAATACTTTCATCTTCATTAACTGCACAAAATTAAAGAAAAAATGTTCATATGAAAAATTTTTTTTCTTATTGTGTTTATCTTTTTGTTACTAAACAATATATATTTAATGGCTTTTGTAATAATTCATTTAATAAGACATTTATATATACAGGATATTTCAGAACTGTTCTTAATATTGGATCTGTACTTCTGTTTTTCATAAAAGTTTTTAAAAATGCTTACCAGAACACCAAGCAGCATTGACGAAAATAAATTTATGTTAATTAAATTTTTTTCATTAAATTTCAAATCCTCAAACATTTACAACAGAAAAAGTAGGTAGAGAATTATAAGTACACAACTATTCTAAACAATATTTCCAAATAGGTGTATGTCCCAAAGTTCTACAAATACTTTTTAACATGCAATTCATGTTTGCTATAACACTAATTATTTTATATAATTAACAATTTTCTTACTATATATATATGTTAGTTATATGCTACTAGGCATAGCAGAAATTCAATAAACCTTCATTAAAATATAAAATACAGTGTTACAGAACTGTTATTATAAACTTTCTAGCATAGACAGAATAGCTAAAGCCAAGAATTTTTCAATAAACAATGCATTGGCAATGGGGCATCCACTGAATGCAATAATCAGTTAAAGATGTTAGGAGAGATATGAAAGGAAGCCAATCATTGATGTGTGATTCATTGTCAAATAATTTATCTCAGCATTATGCAATGTTCAAGAGACTAGAACAGTTAAAAATGAAAGTTACATAGTGATTGTTTTATTGTTCTATCATAGGAAGTATTTAAAATGATGGCCCTTACATTGAGAACTATTATTATTGGCCATATATCCTAAACCAAACTGATCCCTAGGTGTGATGATTTAGAATCAAATTGTAATTCTAATAATTAATCAAATTAAGACTAAGGTGCCATCATCTGTTCAGTTAATTAGTATTTAAATTAAGGCTATGTTGGCACCATTTAGTAATTAATAATTAATTATATTTAAATAATTTCCCAAAATTAAAAATTTGCCTTTGCCTGAAGTCAAACCAGGAATTGCAGGATAACATTCTGATGTCTTAACCAATTACATAACCCCCATAATATAAAGCAATTTTCATTTCAGGAAATTTGTGTAATAATTAATTTATAAACTTATCAGACTAGGTTGATATTAACAGTTTCAGACAATATCAATCAAGATGCACGGCAGTGACTCTAAACCAAGTGCAGTAGTCACTGACTGACTTATTACCGGAGTCATTACAACCAAAATTCAACTCGCTGTAACTTTAAGTTAAATATTATTAATTTGACAATTACATTTGAGAAAAATATTCAATAGGACATAATTGCTAAATTAGAAGTTTCATATCCAATTAATAATAGAATTAGAGTGGTTTAAAAATTGCAAAAATCGACAAAAAGTATCATTTTTCTTCTCCTCCTCTCCTATGCAGACACCTCTACAAGTCATATCATTTAACTGATATTGATGAAATTTGGAATATAGGTGTTTCTTAGTTTACTTGAGGTCCCCCAAAAATATGAGCACAATCAGGTCAAAACAAAGGGGGGAAAGGGGGATCTGATTTCCATAAATGCCTTTACTTATCGCATTACTAAACCAATTTCGACTAAATTCAGAATATAGGCATAGTATAGTTCATTTAAAATCATCTAAAAATTTTGGCCCAATTGGGCTAAAATTGCAGTGTAGAAGACAATGATTTTCTTATCTAGAAATATCTCTATAGGTCACACTGTTTGACCAATTTCGAAGAAATCTGGAATGTAAATGTGATTTATGTTAGTTAAGCCTTTCTAAAGAATGCAGCTCAATAGGACCAAAATGAATAAAATAGCCTCGTACTAGGGACATGAGATAAGAATCGCATTTCTGGTGACGTGTGTTTAATTTGGATACGCGTTTTTAAACTGGCATATCTTAATTTCGGTGTGTCCTATCTACCTCCAACAAAATTCTTTTAATTCCTACAAATCTCGTCTCTTAAACAATGTGAAAACTGTCCCGCTATATTTATTCTTTAATTTTTTGTTTTTAATTATGTAATTTGATATCGCACATATGCAAATTTGACAACAATTTTTAAAAACTATCATTCAAACAATTTATCGCTTAATAGACTCGCGCTGACTATATTATTTACTTAACAACACTCCTACTGCAATAAAAATCGCAGTGCCGAGTGTCTGAGAAGGAGGGAGAATTCAGACGTTGCCGTGTTACGGAGGACATTCTAATTGTCAACAAACACATGCTCCTGCTATATGCTTTGTTTAGGGAGCTATATCTTTCAAACTATTATTTTTAATGAC
>AYEL01053127.1:0-27362 GCA_000484575.1 Olivierus martensii
ATAGATTACTCAAGTGTTATGATAAATACAAGATAAATTACAGAGTTGCTTATATTTGTCATAATTATATAGTACCTATACGTTTATTCTGTGGAAGGCGAAATGCTTTACTGGGTTTTTGCAAACAAAAACCAGTAAAGCATTTCACAGTTTTTATTTTTGATACAATAATAATCAGAGGTACAGCCAAAACTTAATTTAGTCATCACATATCTATATCACATTAATTCTGAACTACTTAATGCTATATTAAGTAGTTCAGAATTGCTGTAATTACTATGGATTGAAATAATTTCTTCGATGGTATGCAAAAATTCTTAGTCACGACAACTTAAGGGTTTTATAGTAAAGTGTGCGCTTGATAAACAATGAAAGAACATTTTTTTCAGCACATCCTATTAAATCACATAATAATACCCTCTGGAATAAAACAACTTCATTAGGCCCTCATAGCGAATAACTCATATTTTGTAACCCTATAAACATTTATTTATTTCTATATATATTTATATTTATATTAATTTAATATAAAAATATTACATAAATATTATTAAAATTCCGATTTTTATATTAAGTTGAGTGAAATTATTAAAACAAGCTGAAACATTATACAATATACTTATCTGCAAATAATATAAATTTAAATGAATATGTTATTTGGAATAAAATTATTATTATTATGGTAAGTGAAATTACTCTTAATATAAAAAATGCTATCAATAGATCTGAAAACTATTGAGTTACTAGATGCGAAAACTCTTGCAATAAACGATAATTATATTTTAATGCTTAGCTTAATATAATTATACGGTACTTACAGAAGAAGTCAATTTGGATAGAAAGTATGCCATACTAACGCATCCTGTTATGTAGATCCATGTAAGGTTGGCTATAATAATTTCTATGAAACCTGTGTCTCCGTATAGAAATATATACAATAATAAACAAGCAAAGTGTGTGTAGAACAGATATATAACAACAACAAAATTTTCAAAGAACTGATTAACTTGCTGAAAAAATTCCCATAATTCTGTATGTCTATCAATTACATCCTCTATTTGTAATCTCAAATTTTTCGTGTTTTTATTGATAAAAAGTGTTTTCTTATACAAATAGCATAATCTCTTATTAATTAAATATCCAAAAGATACTATAAAAATTAAAATAAACATATTTTGTCCAATAGCAAAGAGAAAGTATATTTTGAAATAATTCAAACAAAAAATTGATATGTATTCCGAATTTGTTTTATTGTACACCCCAAGATAAAAAATTTTATCACAAAGAAATGACATCATTAATGTTATAAAAATGAAAATAATAAATCCTGCATTTATTAATTTCTCTATTCTTTCCCATACAAGTCTTTCGCCATAATATGCACTTTTGTTGTTTATCCATAAGCTTTTAATTCTACTTGTAGAAGTATATTGTACAACAACATAAAAAGAAAACCAAAAAAAGATTAATTTGTATATAAGTCTATTTTTCTGAAAAACAGAACTCCAACTTCCGCAGAAAATTTCCTCATTGAATAGAGTAATGAAGAATTGGATAACAGTAAACCACAGGAATATCTCTATACTTATTTGATATAGAAAATAAATCTTGTCCAAAGAAGAATTCTTTTTAATATGGCACCTACAAGGCATTACAACTTCCAATCCAAACATTTTTCCTACGGTAAAAAACGGTTTTAGATGACAAGAAGGATGAAACGTAATATCATTATTTGGAATATCGATGACTGTTTGATGTGGTAATGCCATGATATCTGCAAGATTTTTACGAATAAGTAATATTAACAATTTTTAGTTGTAAATAAATTGTAGAGAATCTTTTTTTCGATCTTCTCTATCATATGCTATAGCGCTCGAATGATAGTTAATTTATCTGTTTAGTTTATACGACAAAGCTACATAATTAAATTTTCTAATTTTTTAATCAAACTTCTAATTATCTCGATTAATTAAATTCCTTTATTTAATAAATCTTAATGGGAATTTTTAACATGCGATGAATATTTATCGGATAAATTTCATATTGCATAATTCATCCAGATAATACTTCCAATTAATGAAAAATTTCTTGTACTATACTAAAAAATGTAATAAATTAATAAATTCTCAAACTGTTTCCAAGTATCTTCAGATTTTTATTAGTAAAATTCTTAATAGCCTTTTATATTTTAAGAAATATGATAAAAATCTCACTGATAGACGATATTTTGCTCAAATTTTGTATACTGTCTTTTATATAGTGTAGCGATTTACGAAAAAAATCTTACTTTTTGAAGAATTGTTGAAAAATATGGTTGTAATTCTTTATTGCCAAAATATATCAACACGTGAAAATGTTAGATAACAAACAAAAAACCCTTATTTTATTACATAGCTAGATGTATCCAATATAGGCTTGCCTTTTGACCTTCTAAGATCAACTGACAGTAGAAATCCTCTACTTGGCTTACCGTCCGAGCAATAAAGAGGCGTTAAGGCTAAGGTGGATTCACTCGTTGACTGAGCCTCAAGGTATCACCTCCTAAAACTTCTCGGTGACAATTTATGTGGGCAATTTCGCCACGACCGTGGTGTGAAAATATATCCCGAAAACGGTCGACACTTCATTTATGTCAAACTATACCAGCAAGAATTGTGTGTTTTAGAAGCATGGACCCTTCATTCTTGGTTAAAGATCTATGTCCTCAGGCAAAGATGCCTACCTGAAGGGTTTAATGGTTCTCCATTTTTATAGTTTTTGGCTCCGGGCTTACGACAAGTAGTTTAAGCTTTCCTTTTTTCCCCGTTGATATAATGGCACAGACATTGTTTACTATCTTTCAAAACGGAAATTTTTTTGTTTATACTCTTCCCTTTTTCATTTTGGAAAATTGATTCTTGTGGAAAGAAAAGAAAAAAAAAAAAGAATATTGATTGAAAAATGATTTACTAAATTAAAATATTATCAAGAAAAGTTACATTTTATAAAAAGCCACCATCACCGAACAGCATCACATCTTTAATGTAAAAATTCTTCATAAATCCGTGACGTGAAAATTTTTTCACCATCATAGATTTGTGAAATCTGTGATAACGTTGTATGAAGAATCATTAATGTATCATCAATAAAATTTAAGTTAAATATAATAATTTACTCATGATATGAATACTTTAATAAAATTTAGTATTTAAAACAATTACTGCTTTATACGTTTAGAACAATCTCAGAGATGTTTAAAATATTTCAATTTACTTTTGATTAAACTTGCATAGCTGGAGAATTTCCACACTTTATAACGTTAATTACTAATTTATATGTTGTTACATTCGGATATATCAATATTTGTATAGTAGCAGACTAACTCATTCGATTAATACATCTCTATGATAAATTCAAGGAATCAAGTACTGAATAAATATTTAATTATTTGTAGACGGATTTATATCAGTTTAGTATCTCAATAAGTTTATAATAATAAATCAAATCCTTCAAAAAAATAATAATATTTTATTTTAAATTGCTTACATCTCCAAGAACATAATTTAAGATATTTTATATAATAAAAACGAAAGAAATTCCGAAAAACAAAATTGTTATTTGAAAATCACTTTCAGAAATGAAGATTTTTCTTTTTATTTTTTCAACACACGTAGCAAATTTTTATAACAAAAATCATAAAGTTTATAATTTAAGAGCTAAGCTAAAGTTCGTTTCTAATACAAAAAGCTGAGAATTCTTTCATAATTCATAACAAGTGTCGTATAACTCAAAAAATTATTTTCCGGGATTTTTACAAAGAATCTTTTTGAATAAAATAAAATAAAAAAAAATATTTATATCTAAAAAATAAAATTATCTGCATGTCGGACTGAAGTAGAACACTTTGATATGCAAAACAACTTTATTTTCTAAATTTTTAAATCAAAACATGTTACGATATTCTTGAAATTTAATCAAAGATTCTTGAATTGACATTACGCTGTTCGACTTTAAAACTATACAAAATATATTTTTAAGGATTAAAAAAATTGTTATAATTTAGTTTTATTTATTTAAAAAATTGTAAACATGATTTGAGATTTTATTTTTTATCCATTTTACTTCTAAATTTATTTTTTGGTTTTATTTTCGCTATTGATTTTAGAGGTCTTTCTCATTCTATCCATTTAGAGATTACTCAGCTTCATAAAGTAAATGGAGCCATATTTAATGGATTATTTCTAAAGATAATGCAATTTATTCAGTAATGCTTGCTAGATATTTGATTTTTTTTTTATTTTACTAACATACTGTACATGTTTAAAATATTCTACATGACTATATACATGCTCATCAAACTTAAATAAGGTTATTACGAATAGAATCAATTAAATATATTTTTAATGCATTTAAGACCTGAGAAGTTTATCTTTAAAAACAACGAATTTAGTAAAAAATATTTTGAAAATTTACATTGTATACTTCTTAAGCTTCTAGTGTTTTTTTTTTAATATTATTTATATAATTTTAACTGTATCCCATTACATTTATTTTAATCGATTCTAATAATATCTTTCATGCATAGCTAAAACTTGTATCTTCATTTTCCTAACTGAATGCAAGTTTTTTTTTTATATTTACAATAATGAATTCAGTCTTCTGAAATGTTTAAATAACTTAAGCACACTTTTTAGTTAGGTAAACATTCACAAGTATAACTAATTTTA
Source organism: Olivierus martensii (assembly GCA_000484575.1). NCBI lineage: Eukaryota > Metazoa > Arthropoda > Arachnida > Scorpiones > Buthidae > Olivierus > Olivierus martensii. The sequence continues at coordinate 4,707 of AYEL01053127.1, forward strand.
CTGAACTTTACTTTCTAATTTTCTTTTTTTAATACTTATTTAAAAACTTATTAAAGATATAATTTGTGAACTGAAAATGATAGTTTCTCTGTAAAAAATTAGATTAAAATAGTCTTTAATCGATAAACTATGTCCAGTATGCTATAGTTACTAAAAAAAATATATAGTAAATCGATTTTCACAACGTTATTACAAAAATTTCCCAGACGTTTTATCAAATATTATCATTCCTAGAGAGAGGGAAAAAAATTCGACTTATAGAATTATAAACCGCATTTTCCAGAGGCAAAAGCATGATATCCCGATTTAACAGTGAATGATCTTCACCTATAGGGATACTCGTACCGTGACGATCTCCATACGCCCTGACAGATTTCTAAGATGACATTGGATGTTCATGTGCAAGTGCTTTCTGTCAAGCAGCTGCATTCGACTGTGCACCATGTTCTCCGGAGAGCCTGTCGATAATCGACACGGATGGGGGCCATATTGAACGACAGTATTATTTGTTCCGGTCCATGTGTTCTAGAAATCTGGAATATGCAAATGTAACAACACAATCCCGAGTGACAATGTTTTACAATGACTTTCTATCCATGGCGTTCATAAATGGCTGAAACAAGTCGGGAAAGCCTTGTTCATGAGCATGACTCCGTGCCAAACTGCGACGGAGAAAGACTTATCGCACCTGCAGTTCGAATATCATGGGTGTTCGGTTTCAAGAAAAACACCCGGTATATATATCAATATTATACAAGGTGTATCTTACCACCCATACCACCCTTTCTGTGTACCTTGATGTACATCCATGGCGCTCATAAATGGCTGAACGAAGTCGGGAAATCCTTGTTCATGAGTATGACTCCGTGCCAAACTGCGACGGAGAAAGACTTATCGCACCTGCAGTTCGAATATCATCGAGTACCCGAATTGTCCTTAAATCTGCATAATATTGTTTTTTATTGCTTCAATAGTGTTCCGCAGTTACACAGACGCTTTCTGTCGGATTCTTCTTTTTATTGCTTGAATAGTCAAACGGGCGATACATGTGGCGGAATATTTTTGTGATTTCTCACAATTCGTAGGTGATATTAAAAAACTTTCAAAACAAAAGTTATTTGTTTTCACAGTTCTGCCCAAATCAGTATACATTTTCATTGAAGATTTCAAAGTTGACCCCTTTTGCACCAACTTCCGGTGGCCGCATAAAATTTTTACCGTAACCATTAGATTCTCCGGATATACTTTGGTTATCAAAATTTGTCTCCCTATTTCCTACCTCATCGCGTTTCCGAGAAAAAGTGTGGTACGAGTGGTATGATTCACCCTGTATAGATTACTCAAGTGTTATGATAAATACAAGATAAATTACAGAGTTGCTTATATTTGTCATAATTATATAGTACCTATACGTTTATTCTGTGGAAGGCGAAATGCTTTACTGGGTTTTTGCAAAGCACTTCACAGTTTTTATTTTTGATACAATAATAATCAGAGGTACAGCCAAAACTTAATTTAGTCATCACATATCTATATCACATTAATTCTGAACTACTTAATACTATATTAAGTAGTTCAGAATTGCTGTAATTACTATGGATTGAAATAATTTCTTCGATGGTATGCAAAATTCTTAGTCACGACAACTTAAGAGTTTTATAGTAAAGTGTGCGCTCGATATACAATGAAAGAACATTTTTTTCAGCACATCCTTCTTAAATCACATAATAATACCCTCTGGAATAAAACAACTTCATTAGGCCCTCATAGCGAATAACTCATATTTCGTAACCCTATAAACATTTATTTATTTCTATATATATTTATATTTATATTAATTTAATATAAAAATATTACATAAATATTATTAAAATTCCGATTTTTATATTAAGTTGAGTGAAATTATTAAAACAAGCTGAAACATTATACAATATACTTATCTGCAAATAATATAAATTTAAATGACTATGTTATTTGGAATAAAATTATTATTATTATGGTAAGTGAAATTACTCTTAATATAAAAAATGCTATCAATAGATCTGAAAACTATTGAGTTACTAGATGCGAAAACTCTTGCAATAAACGATAATTATATTTTAATGCTTAGCTTAATATAATTATACGGTACTTACAGAAGAAGTCAATTTGGATAGAAAGTATGCCATACTAACGCATCCTGTTATGTAGATCCATGTAAGGTTGGCTATAATAATTTCTATGAAACCTGTGTCTCCGTATAGAAATATATACAATAATAAACAAGCAAAGTGTGTGTAGAACAGATATATAACAACAACAAAATTTTCAAAGAACTGATTAACTTGCTGAAAAAATTCCCATAATTCTGTATGTCTATCAATTACATCCTCTATTTGTAATCTCAAATTTTTCGTGTTTTTATTGATAAAAAGTGTTTTCTTATACAAATAGCATAATCTCTTATTAATTAAATATCCAAAAGATACTATAAAAATTAAAATAAACATATTTTGTCCAATAGCAAAGAGAAAGTATATTTTGAAATAATTCAAACAAAAAATTGATATGTATTCCGAATTTGTTTTATTGTACACCCCAAGATAAAAAATTTTATCACAAAGAAATGACATCATTAATGTTATAAAAATGAAAATAATAAATCCTGCATTTATTAATTTCTCTATTCTTTCCCATACAAGTCTTTCGCCATAATATGCACTTTTGTTGTTTATCCATAAGCTTTTAATTCTACTTGTAGAAGTATATTGTACAACAACATAAAAAGAAAACCAAAAAAAGATTAATTTGTATATAAGTCTATTTTTCTGAAAAACAGAACTCCAACTTCCGCAGAAAATTTCCTCATTGAATAGAGTAATGAAGAATTGGATAACAGTAAACCACAGGAATATCTCTATACTTATTTGATATAGAAAATAAATCTTGTCCAAAGAAGAATTCTTTTTAATATGGCACCTACAAGGCATTACAACTTCCAATCCAAACATTTTTCCTACGGTAAAAAACGGTTTTAGATGACAAGAAGGATGAAACGTAATATCATTATTTGGAATATCGATGACTGTTTGATGTGGTAATGCCATGATATCTGCAAGATTTTTACGAATAAGTAATATTAACAATTTTTAGTTGTAAATAAATTGTAGAGAATCTTTTTTTCGATCTTCTCTATCATATGCTATAGCGCTCGAATGATAGTTAATTTATCTGTTTAGTTTATACGACAAAGCTACATAATTAAATTTTCTAATTTTTTAATCAAACTTCTAATTATCTCGATTAATTAAATTCCTTTATTTAATAAATCTTAATGGGAATTTTTAACATGCGATGAATATTTATCGGATAAATTTCATATTGCATAATTCATCCAGATAATACTTCCAATTAATGAAAAATTTCTTGTACTATACTAAAAAATGTAATAAATTAATCAAAAGTATGATTACTTATATTACATTTATGGCAGAATCCACATCTTCTCATTAGCTATCTATCGATTCTCCTTCTTAAATCATTCGCTGATATGGTTGTATATTGGAAAAGTAGTGAAGCATATAATGGCAAGCGGGAAAATTTTTTAAAAATAAGATATTTCCTTATTTTTCTTAGTTTCGGTAATTTTGTTTTCATATAGGATGAAGAAAAACTTCGTCATAAAATTTTGTATACTAATAGGGGGCCTCGAAACAAATCGAGTGTATGGTCTAAATCAGGGGTGGGCAAAACCGGCCCGCGAAAACTTCTTATACGGCCCGCTGCATGAACTAGAAAATATTGCAGTTTCAAGGTCCGTATTTGTAAAATTTTACTCGAAAAGAAAAAAAAATAATGGATACCCTGTAGTGTAAAATAATTGGTACTCTCGCAATTGTACACGTACACTACTGAGTTATTCCAAATTTTGATGATATAATTAACCATGAACGTATAACAAAAATATAATGAATATCTTAGAACAACTATTCTGAAATGTATGGCTGCATGTGACCTCTAGAAGATTTTAGTGCGATCACAATAAAACAGTTTAATGCAGGCGTGGGCAAACCGTGGCCCTCGGAACTACTTAATGTGGCCATCCAACCAGTAGCTATAATGTCAAAAATTTTATCGATATATAAAATGAATACGAAAAAACATCAAATCTGTTCCATATCTCAGAATATAGTTTATATAATTTCTAGAAAAGTAATAAATAATAATTCATATTGTAAACTTTAAGTGTCATTAGGGTCATATTTCTTACAAAAATAAATTTGATTAACCTTTAACTAGAATTAACATCATTACTTTAGAAATCCGATGAAAAATACAGTCGATTCTCGCTATTTGCGGTAGTTACGTTCTGTAAATTCTTCGCGAATACTGAATTAGCGAATAGTGAACCATTGTGCCTATAGAAAATATAGAGTTAGGTTCCTGCGAACCTTTCTTCCCAACATTTTCATACTTGGTTTATGTTTTTTCTGTTTACAGACATCTTATTTAATATGTATTACATTACTTATAAATAATTACAGTATATGCAGCGTATAGAACTATATACAGTATCATAATTACAGTAATCTTTATTTAATTTTTTAAAACTAATTACGTAGTAAATAAAATCTTATTTTTGATTGATAGTTTTTTGATGTTGCAGAATGTTTGATGTGACAGCTGACACATTGTCTTTCTGAACTGTGTCAACCTTGTCTACATCACTTTTCGCCTCAGATCTAAAATTTCGGCGTAAGGAGCAAATGCGCAAGAAGTTAGGCCCTAAATTTCAGGTGCATTCATGCATAGGGTCACATTCTTCTATTGGACCTGTGAATGATATGAACAGGCTTTTGGCCTACTTGCGGTCTGTGAAGTGAGCAAGGCTAGGTAATGAGAAACTTTCCGGCAAACCGATTCAGAGACTACATTCGGTAACAAACAACTTTATTAGAGAGATTTACATTGGTAATAGTATTTTCACCGATCAGCAGGAATCCGCGAATAAGCACGAAAGCTCCGTGAATATCGGTTTTAAATTTTCTCGAATACTCGAATACGCGTATAACGAAAAATGACTGTACATTCAAAATCAAATAAAATCGTTTTGTCAGTCAATCAACTCAATACCTTTTCGTAATTTCACGGTGGTTGTATTTAATATTTGTGCAATTTCCTAAAAGGTGTTTTTAATTATTGATTTCGTAATTTCATGGTGTTTGTATTTAATATTTGTGCAATTTCCTAACTTTCATAATTTCATTAAACAGGTATGGAATCAAGAAATTAAATGAGAAATGTGATTTTCATGTTTTTCAAATTGATTTTTTAGTGTTATATTCGCTGACAACGCTAGTGAATAATTCGACAAGATTCTGGCAAAACTTAGAAATGTGATAAGCCAAAAAAATTGGGCAAAACGACTGTTAGACCTATTTTTTTTTAAGGTGCAACAACTGGTAAAAATATCACAATATTAGAAAACTCTGTGACATTATGGGTTTCTGATTCAGTTATACAGGTATTCCTCCTATAACATGGTAGATAGATTCCTAAAAATCACTCTATTGTATGAAACCGTGTTATATGAGACCTGAAGCCAATACAAAAAGGAGAGTTACGTTCCAAAACCAATTAAAAACAATAACTTTCTTTAATTCCGCGTAAGAAACTTAATTTTTATTAAGAATATTAATAACACGAAACATAAAGGAGAAAAAAAAATATATACGTAAAGACCCTAAGAAACCAATACAGTATACGTAAAACAAAAGGAAAGAAAAAGTATATAGGCTATATAAAATTCATTTAATAATTATATCTTCCTTACTGCTGTTCAATTAAAACGAGAACGTATTTTTCTTTAATAATATCAACTTCACTTTCTGAATGTTTTCTTGCATTTAAAGTTTGTGTATCTTCTGCTCTCTTTAAAAATTTTCAATGTAACCTGCTGCAATCCGCTAGAAATTAATCGTTCCTTAATATCTACCCAAAAAACATTTATGAATATAAAACTTTTTCTTCTCTTTCACATTCCTCTATAGAAGAATAAAAACTTATTTTTCATCAAAGAACTGAATGTTTGGAATACAAAATACTCAATTTTCGCCTATTAACTCGATTGCAAATCGAAAATAGACTGCATATCATCCCTCTCATGGCCAACTATCGAAATTGCATTTATGACTAATTTTAGCAATTTCCCAATGATTGCACTTTATGTGTGTATTGTGTGTCCATAGCGTAGATTTACAAAAATTAATGAAAATGTTTGTCCTGTGGGTGAATAAATATAAATTTTTAAATTTGTTAAATAAAACCCGTGTTGTAGAAGTACCGTGTTATATGAGGGTTTCCGCAATATTCAAATCGTATAAGAATGAAATAGTGTTATAAGAATTCGTGTTATAGAAGATATATATATATATATATATTATTTATAATTCAGCTATCAGGGGCAACGGCAACAAGGTTATTTCAATTCATCCACTTTAGTGCAAGATACGATGATAAGCTCTTTTTCTATAAGATATCCTTCAACACTGTAAGTGACCATTCATGGAATGAAAGAAAAATGTAAAAAATATTATATTAATATATAAATAATATATTTATAAAGTGCAAAAATAATATTTCTTTGCTACGAGCGTCGGAAGATTTATAGTATAGATATCTGATATGTTTACAACATTACTGTTAGTCCGACTACATATCAAATTCACAAGATTTGTTCTATTTTTTTCTTTTATTTAAATACATTTAAAATTTGGCTAATACCAGAATTTATTTTCTCAATTGTTGCTACAGATCACAACTTTTAAACATTTCTCATTTGGACTATTCCTAATATTGATCATCTTTAGTATGGATATTTTTAAAAATCCTAGTGTTTTAATAACGAAAGCAAAATTTAAAAATAATTTATGAATAAAAATATTTAAATTATAAAAAATTAAAAACTAAATTAATAAATAAAAGGAAACTAGAGCAATGAAGAATTCTTCCAATAAATCAAAATAAATCTTTAATTTTAAATTCAACGTAATTTCTTTAAGTATAGCACGTCCTTTAAATATTTATGAAAATGTTTATCATGATATATATTTTTTAATTCCGAGTATAAAATCTCTAATTTAATATTTACAAAGTAGCGCTTCATAATTTATGTGATCCACTTACAAATTACTAGGCGTAATGGATATTTATAATTCATCTGAATATTAAAATAAAACTAGCTTCATAATTTATGTGATCTACTTACAAATTACTAGGCGTAATGGATATTTATAATTCATCTGAATATTAAAATAAAACTTTTTTTTTTATATTTTATAAATTAAGATTCTTATTATATTACTGGCCATCTTGTATAGTATACAGGAATTTTGTCGCGTGTTTAGTCGCATAAAAGTTGGTATGTGTATATATTCTCATTTATAGAAATATTGCGTGTTTAGTTCAATTCTTTCATTCGAATGACCTAAATATTACTAAAAAAGAAATCTATAATCATATATATATATATATATATAAACGTCGTTCTCATATTTTCTAAAATTAAGTTTATATATAACGTTAATAAACTAAAAAAATAAAAATTTGGATTAAAAGAAAAACGTAATTTGTGTATCCAATTAATAAATATTACTTTCAAATAGTCATTAATTATAAAGATAACGTTAATTAAGGATTAGAAAAATTATATTTTGATACATGTTCGACTTTAGTAACAATTTTATTTTCGATGTATAATCTTTTCTAAATAATCACCATCTACAATAATCAATGGTTGTTGGTTAATACCAGAGTCGACATTTGATCCTTAACAAAGTACATTTTTACGTAATTGGTCGTTAGTCTATGATGATTAACGAGTTTTTTTTTATAAAACTGTTACATAAACAAGGGTGGTCTTTCAAAAGAGTAATTAAGACTTAAATTTCGATCATGTTTTTTTTTCCTCCTTTTTCTCTTTATACTTTATATATCTTTTTTTTTTTCCTTTATCTTTGTTGTTGTACGAGTTGCTATTTTCATACACTAGAATTAATGAGTTTTTCTTATGTTTTCTGTGCTTGATTTTGTATTTTTAATATTTATTTTTGACTCTAAAAGAATGCAGTGCAACAAAATACGTAATTGTTCCAAATTTTATTTTTAAAATTTTAGAAAATACTTATCATAATATGTTTCGTTACCATCGCAAATAAAGATAATTTTAAAGAAAATGAGATTAGCGTCATTAAATTAACAATATTAATTAAAAATTTAATCACGTTAAATTATAAGCTCTTCTTTAATTGTTTAGATTTAAACTTTATTAACCTCTTTTAATGTTTAATTAAAATTAATACATAATTTTCTAACGATAATATATATATATAAGTTTATATACTATTTAAAGTATAATATATATACAAATCTATTCGGTCTCTTTACTAAAGAACACAGAAGTAAAATATCAAAGGATAAAAAAAAGAACATTTTAAAATTCGCCATATTTTACCAGGTTTAACTGCATTCTTCTTGAATTACAATCGCGAGGATGCTGAAGATGCGGTGGGAAAGTATCTATATTTGATTTACTCGTGAAAAACAACGACATTGTTTGAAATATTCGATTCTGTTTGTACCGCAACCTTTATTAATGACGGGACATAAAATCTGTCTAAGGAAGCACATTTCCGCATGATGAAAGATGTACTTCATCACACCAACAGCATCTCGCATGCCTGAGAGAAGCAGAGAGAGTAAAGATCATATTATCATATTTCTGTTTGTGACTGTCAAAGAATGCTATGGCTTCTGCTTACCAAACAATGAAACGTTGAGAATAATGATGGTGTTAATGAGGTGCAGCTTGTCTTAATAATAAATGATCGCTAAGAACTATAACATATCTTGTTAAACTAACTTATTTTAAAATTTTCCGTAAAAATAAAACCCAATCCCATATACATACAGCACTTACAAAATTAAACTTTATATTATTTTCTTATTTATGTGAATATTTATTTCTATTAATAATGACATTTTTAATTTTTATTTGTGTCTTCATCTAGACACATTATTTTTCAAAATTTAAACTTACATTTATTACAATATTTCGATAATATTTTAACAGATTATAATTTTTTTAAATTTATTCTATGGACATATATTTAATTATTCCTCATTCATTAATTTTTACAAAATGATTTGTAGTCAAAAAATAAAATAAATTTTTGTATAAATTTGTGAATAATTTTTTACAAGATAAATAGCTACAAATCATAATCTTAATTGATTAAAGATTAAGAATATTAAGAAAAAATAATCTTAATAATTATACTTAAAAGTTATTTTATTAGTAAAGAAATGACTTCATGCACTCGTTCAAGAGTTAATGATGAGGATGCAAGCTGTTACATGGTTCTTATTGTACATGATCAACAAAAGAGAATCGTTCAAGCGAAAAACGAAGATCCTGTTTAAGTAAAGATAGCAAGTTGCTCAATGACGTACAAATGACAAACACTGATTAACTACAACAAGTTATAAAGACGTCACTCGATTAGAAATAAAGTAAAATAAAAATAAATCCATTATTATGATATTGTTTTGTAATTATTTCTTGGTTCACCACTTCCATTAAATTGTTTAATATTATGAATAATTAAAATACACGCTTCAAAATACACAAAATTCATTATTAACCATTTATAACTACGAAAGTATGTCTTGTATCATTTTGATGACGACAAAAGTCTGAATAATATCAGTTAATGCGACAGATAATATTTTATGACGTTTTAAAATTAAAGATAAGTAGTTAAAGTATATTTTGACTACTAAAAATGTAAAAAAAAAAATTTACATAGAATGATGTGAAAAATATGTTAAAAAAAAATCTGACAGAAGTAGCAATAAAAAGCATCCTTTAAGGGTAACCTCTCGCGAAAATTTACATAGAATGATGTGAAAAATATGTTTAAAAAAAAATCTGACAGAAGTAGCAATAAAAAGCATCCTTTAAGGGTAACCTCTCGCGCTTGAGTAAAGTTGGCAAATGCAGACAAATGACGCGAGTAAAAATGAGACAGCTAAATGGTAGTGGTAAATGCACGGAACAGATCTGTAGACCACGGTAAGTGCTCAAGAGTGCTATACATCCTAACGTGTAACTGGTAAGATATCCATTCTGTAGGAAGACGAGCAACTTCTGAAACTTCCTGATTAAAATGTCATTCGATCACAAGCCTTAGCATTCGTTTTCTCAATGGAATTCTTGCACAAACACAGTGAATTTCAATAATTATGATAATTATATAATGAGAATGTTTAAACATTAAACATTTTTTTTTTTTAATTTTCATTCAGTAATTAGTATAAATTTGAATCTTTATTAGACATCATATATATGCTATCATCGTCGATTAAGTTAAACAAATTCAAATATAATATTTAAAGGAATAATTACATAAAAATGAGGAAATAAAGATTTTATTATGCCTCATTCGAAGTTCTCTTTTTAAAATTTATTTTAAAAAGTTTGCATTTATTATTATTATTTATTATTTGATTAAATTAATAATGCTGGTTTAATTTTATTTTGAATTGGAAATTTCCTTAATATTCTTAGAGAATTCTTCCAATAAATTATTAATTTAATTAGTTTGGCTAATAATTTAATACACTCTGTTTTTTGAAAGTGAATGTAAAGAATGAAGATAAAATATGTATCTAATCAGATATTAAGAAGTTTAAGGAAATTTATGGACAACACCAATAACGATCAATAAAATCGATAGAAGCTTAATTGAAAGTTTACCTCTAACACAAATTTACTAAAAGCTTCTTGTTGAGTCTATTAGTTAATCAATTTGCAGCGAAAGTTATATGAAGGTCATATATTATACAAAGTAACAGCCATTTTAGAGCTTAACCTAGACTAACTAGCATCGTAGTGAAGTTATTGAAAGTGTTGTAACATTCAGCTCTGCAGCCAGAACCAGAACATCTCTAGTACGAGTATTTGTATATTTGGGAACTGGAAACGAAAACGGAATTTATTTTCATGCAGTCGTAGACTTAACAGATTACTACATAAAATAATTGCTATTGCATAAATCATAATTTACTTATAAGTTTATCTGAGTTATTTTAATATTCATAATCAAATAGTGACTATCAGTAAAGTTGAACAGTAGAGAGCAAGATCATCAGCTAAGCATTATAGGCTCCGCAATAGAAACGATTAAAATTTGAAAAATACTTTTAAACTACTAAAACAGAAATTCTGTTATATAAAATAAAAATATCGTTATACATCCAAATATTGTTGAAGTTTTAATTGCAAATATTAAAATGATTTTGTCTCGAGAAAGTGACATTGAAATTACAGATGAAGATATTTTTCATCCGACTTGTTATCTAAAACCATTACTTTCTGTAGGAAAGTTTTTTGGAATGGATACTCTAATGACTTGCAACTGTCATAATAACAGGAAGAATTATTTAAGTAAAATTTATTTTCTATATCAATTTGTTATGGAAAAATTCTTATGGTTTACATTTTTCCGATTATGTGTGAATATAATCAATGACGAAATTCTTTGCGGTGGATGGAGTACTGTTTTTCAGAAAAATAAAGAACTGTATATGTTAATTACCATTCTCTTTAGCCTATATGTTGATATTCAGTACTCTTACTTGAAAAGAAGGAAATATCACTGGATAAACAACAAAAGTGCATATTATGATGAAATATTTGAATGGAGAAAACTAGAGAAGTTAATAAAAATCGCATTTTGTATTTTATTTTTCAGTAACTTATTGTTATCACTGTTATGTGATTTATTTCTTTATCCTGGATTGTACAGTAAAACAAATTCAGAATACATAACAATGTTCTGTTTGATCTATTTCAGAATATCTTTTTTTATCGCTATTGGCCAAATTCTGTATTCTGTAACATTGATAACATCCATTACATATATAATTTATGTGAGATTACAATTTTTGCGAAACAAGCTATTGTTCATAAATAAAGATACTAAATATCTGAAATTCCACATAGATGATATTATTGACAGACATACCGAATTATGGGAATTATTTCAACAAATGAATCATTTATGGGAAAACTTTTTCGCTGTTATCTATTTATTTTTTACGCACTTTGGTTGTTTACTATTGTACATATTTCTGTTTGTGGATACTAGTTTTGCAGAGAAGATTATCATTTCCAGTCTGACAACAATTTTCTTAACTGGATGCGTTATTAGTGGTTATTTTCTTTCTAGGTTAACTTCAGCAGTAAGTAGTTTATAATTTACACTTAATATTAATTTTAGAATAATATATCTATCTATCAATAATTAGTATATCAATCTAGCAATTTCATCTTTTAACCAGAGAATCTCCAATAGATTAATCATAGCTGTTTTTCGTTTTCATAATATTTAAAACCAAATATCAGGGAATATTAAATATTTCAGAAAATTTCTTTTTATATATGTTACATTTTTATTAATTTTTAAGATTTTTTACTCCTCATTATCCTTAATAGTTGAATCATAAAAATGTTAGTGTTTATCATATTCTTGTTAATATCGTAATATTATAATTTTTCCATATCAAATTGCCTGCTTGAAAGAAGAGCAAATAGTATTATTAGCATAAACTTTGACTAAATTCAACAGAACTAAAATAAAGTTTCTGTAATAGTTTGAATTTTATAAAGAGAATAACAATCGATTTTTTTGAACAATCCATTTAGCACTATAAGTATAATATACAAGTTAGAACGAATGTTTCATTATTATAATATAGACTGTAAATATAACTAACCGGTGTATGCCACAATGCATACACCGGTTAAGAAAGAAATTTTAGGCAGATCATTTATAAGAAGATACTAGTTTATGGTTTGATAGATTTTTTTTGATACCTGCACATAGTATTCTACTTGTACGAAAAGCTGAATAAAAAATTAAAACTTTTGGGTCCGACGATGATGTTATAGTAATGCCACACATCAGATCTTTTGTGACGTGACACATTGATATTCATGAGGTCTTCTATTAAAACGATATACGTCTAACTGGTGACATTACTGTTTGCTGCATCATATGCGAATCGGCGAAGATGGCATAGATCATTAGTTCAAAAGGACGTCACTAATTTTAACATATTGTGACGTCATACTTTGCCACTTCATAATTGTGACTGTTGTGACCTCATTGTGTCACAACAGTCGACACAATGAGGTCCATATTGACCTCACACATGATGACGTTCTGAATATCATACATTATTATTAATACGTCGTACGCCGGAACTATTTTGATGTAACTAATTAGCAATTAGTTACATCAAAATAAAAGTTCAATAAAAGTTCTGGTTGTATAAGGTTGTCATTATGATGTAATTAACTATTACGTTATAATAGACACCATTATTGACATTTCTAACGTTATCATTGCTACGTTCAAACTTAATCACATTTGTGAAACAATGATGGTCATCCGATCCCGGCATTGCAACATCAATAACCATCAGAACAACAGTATGAAAGATTTAAACACATATTTTAAATTATGACTCCAAAATGCCCCGGATAAATTTCGCCCCACCCTCTGGAATGAAAGTGATCCAGATTATCCCTTATTACTATCAGGGAAAGTCACCCTGGAAAATTTAGTCCAATAGTTGAGACGATATGGAACCTATGCGGAACTGACACAACAAACGACCCCAGTATACACCATACTTAAAGTGATTGATATTCATATTGGGTATACTATGATAAAATAGGCTCTTGGGAGGTCGCGCTATAAAGTTTGGCCTAGATACTTGAAAGGATATGAGAACCTAAGCAAAAAATACAGGCAACACAATTAATTTTACATATATTATATATATGTACACATATATAAATACATATACATTTATACATTTATACATACATTACAATCTGAATTCGCGCAAACGCTGAATCTGTGAAGGTTGACAGTATGAAGAAAACTTTTAATAATCTGAAAGAAGTTTTAATAAATGTATTTAAAGCGGTAGTGTTTTTTCTAAATGAATTTTGTATTTATTTTATTTTATAAAGATGTATATTTATTATTTATTTATTATTTTATAAAGACCTACTATATGAATTTTAATAATAATCAATATATATGTAGATTTATAGCGATTACATTGGAATTGGAAAGATTTCCTCTGCTGATCTTCAACTGGAATACAAATTAAAGCTTTGTCTTTGTTTCTATAGACATAATAGTTCAGTTTCTAATGAAATTTAAATTTCAGATACTAAATTTCATGAAAAGGTTTGGAAAAATGTTGGATTGGTGGATTCTTTTTTGTAAAGAAAACATTCTTTATCAGGGTTTGTATCAGATTAGAATTTTAAGTAGTTTAACACAGAATTAATTTCTTTTTCTCCATACAGATGATATATTGTCTTTATTCTGTTTTTTCTACTCTTTTGGAACTCAGAGGGAAGAATAAACGAATTATCTCTACCTGCATTTCCAAAAACGAAAGTATAACTATGTAAGGTTTCGAGGCGGTATATACGAGTTAGTGCGACCGAATTGATGAGCAGGTGTGAGTCCTGGCACAAGGGGTCCAGAACACGGGAATTAAACACACTAAGATACGATACAGAAAATAAAAAGAAGGTTTATTTTTAAAAATATACTAAAAACATATCAAAAAGGAAACGAAGTCGTCGCTTGCAATACAGTAATTTTAATTGTTGTAAAAAAAAATTATAGTTTGTGGATTAATATAATAACATAATATCGTAACATAATTTTGCTATAAACGCGAATAAAACATTAATATAACTAACATAGAAAATAATTAAAAATTCGTTTGCAAAAATCTCTAAAACAAGAAAGAAGATTTTTCAAAATAAATTTTTATCGACTTTACTTACTTAAATCAATAGAAAAATGTTTAAATAAATACTTTTAAAGTTTACGTTAGTATTATTCAGATTTTCTTTTAAAGAAAAGAATGTTAAAAGAAAAGCATTAGCATGAAAGGTAATTAAATTTTGCAAGACTCTTCAATGATGGATGTAGCTTCATATCACAAGCAAAGTCATTTTGTTCGTTGTTAACGATGTCCATGAAAAATTCAGATCCTGCGACTAGGGCAGATAGCAATTCAAATATTTAGTGACATCCTTCATACACGAGCTGTCAAACAAGATCATGTTGTCCTTTCGAAAAGGGAATCATGAGATATCAAGATATTTCAGATATGTGACAAGAGTAAGAGAGTAAAAAATGAAAAAAAGGAAAAAAAAAAGTCATTTTGATGTCTGGAATAGTATTTTATATTCTATTATTATATATATTTTTTATTTTAAATTTTGATATTTAAGCCAGGATTTTGTTTATTTCGTTAATGGTTTTTAAAGTTTATTTTTAATCTTTTAAAAGTATGCCATTGAAAATGACTAAAAGCTTGTTGTTTTTTTTTAAAGAAATTCTCTTTGCTTTGCATAAAAAAAAATCACTATACCTGCCAAAATTTGATTTTGAAGTTGGATAAAGAATTTATAAAAGTTTTAAAAACTGAAAGCAGTTTAATTTTAGATTTAAAAACTTTAGAAATATATTCCCAACTTCTTACACTGACAAATTTTAGTTTAAAAATACACACACACACACACACACACACATATATATATATATTTTTTTTTTAAACATTCTAGTTAAAGAAATAATGAAAATAAATCAAGATAACATAATTATTTACATATTAATCTTATTAATTTATAGTTACAAATTAAATATTAGATTACTTTCTACCTAACTTAAAATAATAATATTTTACTTAAGCGATTAAAAATGTATACTTTTAAAATAAAATATTTTTATTTTTCAATGTTGAAAATATAACGGAATAAGATTAAATTAATATAGAAATGGAGGTAATATTAATGATTAAGTGTAAAGAATTGTCACCGAGATGACACAAATGACAAAATAATTGTGACCAATAACATTCTTGGATGGTGTGCATTACTTGCTGAGAGTAGCAAAGACAGGAAAATTACTTCTTGTCAAACATAGATTAAGAATGATTAATGACTTTTAGGTATTCTCCTAAGCCAACGTCTAATATACAGTACACAGATTTTTGTATAATTGAATTGATATTCAAAAAACGATTATTATGTTTTCTTATGTGTTTCGTAATATGCAAATTAATAAAAATGAGTACGGCTTTTATTAAATTATAAAAATGTAAATGCGGAAAAGAAATGAGATTTCCAGTAAAGTAACCCCATCGTAGTGGGAATAATAAAAGATTGTTTTGCTGACGTCTAGGGAAAAATACTGATTATTAATATGTTTATTAAAGATTTCAATCATTAATTCTGTTTTGGTTTCCCATTCTTCTTTCTGATTTTGGTTTCCCATTCTTCCCCATTCTTCTTTCTGATTTAAATAAATACTCTACATTACATGCGACACGTATTTTTTTTATTTTATTTTTTAATATATACATCTGACCTTATGTGAATGTATTTTAACTACTACTACTAGAATGTTTCTGCTAATTTAATTTTATGTAATTTCGTATGTTGAAACATGTAAACGATGAATCAAATCAAAGAAAGATTTGGATAAGTAATTATTAATACAATTTTTTTATGATTAATTTACTTAATTTGTAACATAAAAAAATTCGACCTTTAGATGAAATTTAATAAGAACGTAATGTGTGATTAAAGTATACTCAAGAAAGAAACGAGAAAGAAAGAAATCTAAGAAAAAAAAAAAAGTCATTAGGAAACAAATTACTTAATTGAGTAGTTTATCCTGAAAGAGAAAAACAATTATCTAATTTACTTGACTCAATAATTATTAGTTTTTTTTCTATCAACTCTTTAATAAAATTGTATTTTTATTTAGAACCCAAAAACATTTAAAAATTACTAAATAATTATTTTCCTAACGATCCTTAAATATTGTTAAAACTCAATTAGCCTTCATCAACATCAGATTACTTTTTGAAAAAGCAGAAAAAGTATTAAAAAATGTTTTTTTATATATAAGATCGGAAGTATTTTTTTTATTTTATTTTTTAATATATACATCTGACCTTATGTGAATATATTTTAACTACTACTACTAGAATGTTTCTGCTAATTTAATTTTATGTAATTTCGTATGTTGAAACATGTAAACGATGAATCAAATCAAAGAAAGATTTGGATAAGTAATTATTAATACAATTTTTTTATGATTAATTTACTTAATTTGTAACATAAAAAAATTCGACCTTTAGATGAAATTTAATAAGAACGTAATGTGTGATTAAAGTATACTCAAGAAAGAAACGAGAAAGAAAGAAATCTAAGAAAAACTCCAACTCGAATACTTAGTCTATCTAGCCGTTCTGACAATCCATTCATTGTATCCGCATCATGCCTCTGCCTAGTGGAAGTAGATAAAATCCATGGAACATCTGGAACCGCCCACGACTTCTAAGTGCGTATCTCAGTTGAGCATCCTCTTGAGCAGATATGCTTGGTTCTCTATGTTCGGAAGGAGGAGCTAGCATTCTTTGTTCGTCCCAATATCGCCAATAAATGTTGTCAATAGGTTCAGGTGGTTGTTCTACCTCTGCTTGTCTCTCAATAACATCATTTGTGTCCCACGTATCGCTTTCAGTTGTAGCTGCTATATCGTCATCTAAGCCATACTCCCCTGTGGCAGGTTTTAGCCTATTTGCACGAACTTGCTGCTTTTTCTTGGTTTTTATGTGTTGAATTTCGAAGTTTACAGGTCCCAGTTGTCTTACAACTCGAAAAGGTCCTGTCCAACGTGGAGCTAATTTTTTGCTACAACCAGGCTTAGTTTGAACTTCCTGTAAATATACTCTGTCCCCTAGATTAATAGTATATCCTTTGCGTTTCTTGTCATGAAATTTTTTCGTTTTTGTGCCTCCTCCTGTGAATATTTTTGAATTACTTCATAAGCATTCTGAAGTCTGGCCAGCATTTTGGTTTTGTAATTTACATTGATATCATATCAAGGTCTTCGAGGTGATGTGTCTATATCAAAAATAAAGTTAGGATCACGTCCATAAATCAGATAGAAGGGACTTTCAGCTGTAGACGAATGTACGGCTGTATTATAGGCATAGAGGGCGTATGGGATCCATTCGTCCCAGTTCCTTTGATCTCTCTCTACATAGTGAGCTATAATGTCTATTAATGTCTTATTAAAATGCTCCACTATTCCATTTGTGGCTGGGTAATATGCAGAGGTATATATTCGTTCTATTTTTAGAGCTTTACAAATTTCTTCCATGAGCCGAGCCATGAAGTTGACACCCCTATCTGAGAGCAGTTGTTTTGGTGGCGAGTGTCAGAGTATTATCCGTTCTACAAAAGCACGTGCAATCATATCAACTTTTTGATCTGGGAGCGCAGCACATTCTGCATAATGAGAAAAATGGTCTACCATTACCAAAATATATTTATTTCCTTGATTGGAAGTAGGTAATGGCCCTAAAATGTCTATTCCCATTCGTAAAAAAGGGGCATCAACATCTGCAAATAGTTGGAGAGGTTGTTGAGTTCGCGGATCTATCTGTTTCCTAATGCAGCAGTTTTCACAATGATCACAATAATCTTTTACATCTCTCCATAGGGTTGGCCAATAAAACTGAGATTCTATTTTTTGACGCATTTTTTGTTTTTAAATGACCCGATGTATGGATGTCATGGTAAAGTTTTAAAATATATTCTGTCATCACCCTAGGAATCACAATTTGATACCAGCATTCTTTTCTATGATTTGGAGTGTGTATATGATACAACAGATCATCGTTATCTATTATAAAAGATTCTAATTTATCTGGAAAAGTTTCACATTTTTAATTCTTAAATTTTGCTTAATAATTTCTCAAACTCGATTCCGAAGAGGATCTTTGACTTGAGCATCCCAAATAGATTGTTTGCTATAGATTGGGGAGAAGGAATTAATCTGATTTGTAGATATTCTACTAAGACTATCAGCATTATTATGAATTTTACCTGATTTATGAGCGATGTCGAAACTATATTCTTGTAAATATAAGTTCCATCGTGCTAAACGGGAACTTGGGTCTTTAACGTTGATTAACCATTTTAATGGCCGATGATCAGTTATAATTGTAAATTTTCGGCCATATAGATACGGTCGAAAATACTTAATGGCCCAAATTACGGCTAAACACTCCTTTTCTGTTGCACTGTAGTTTATTTCAGAACCCTTTAGTTGTCGGCTGGCATATGCTATAGGAAATTCATCTTTCCCCTGATTCTGTGCTAACACTGCGCCTAAAGCAGTAGATGACGCATCTGTTGATAGTATGAATGGCTTATTAAAGTTGGCATAACTTAATAGAGGGGCTGATATCAATATTTGCTTTAAGTGTTCAAAGGCTGATTGCTGTGGTTCTTCCCAAACGAATTTGGTTCGATTTCTTAACAGTTCTGTGAGAGGTTTGGCAATTTTGGCATAGCCATCTATATGGCGTCGATAATACCCAGTTAAGCCTAAAAATGTGTGAACATCTTTTTCACATTTAGGAGTTGGAAAATTTTTGACACACAATTTTGTCGGGATCTGGTCGTACTCCCTCTGCGGAAATTATATGTCCTAGATATTTAGTTTCGCGCTGTAAAAATGAATATTTTTTTGGCTTTAATTTCAGTCCTGCTGTTTCGAGTCTCTTGAAAACAGCTTCTAATCGTTCTAAATGTGTTTGAAGATCTGGACTAAACACCAGAATATCGTTCATATACACCAAGCATACCTTCCCCTTAAGACCACTTAATACTAAATCTGAGAGTCTTTGCCAGGTAGAGGGCGCATTATACAATCCCATCGGCATTCTGGTAAATTCATAATGACCATTTGTCGTAGAAAAAGCGGTCTTTTCTCATTCCTTAACTCCCACCTGCCAAAATCCGGATATAGTGTCCATAATGGAAAAGTATTTTGTATTGGCCAACATGCTAAGTGTCTCAGGTATCTGAGGTAAAGGGTAAGGATCTATGCGGGTAATTTTATTCAATTTGCGATAATCGATCACTAACCTCTGTGTCCCATCTTTTTTCTTCACCAACAGTGCTGAGGCTGACCAAGGTGAATTCGATGGTTGAATTACACTGTTGTCCAAAAGTTCTCCTATAATTTAATCCAATTTCTCCCTCTGCGCATAAGGAATGCGATATGGGGCTTGATGTATTGGTAGTGCATTGCCTGTATGAATCTCATCTTCTATCCAGGAGCACAACCCTAAATCCGAATTGTTACTCGCAAAAATGTATCTATATTTATAAAGTAAAGGTAATAAGGCTGCTTTTTCTTCCTCATTAATATCTTCCCAATTAAATAATTGTTCAAATTCCTGTGTTGTTAAATTTATCTGTTTAGCTGTACTGTTAACGCAACTAGTAGTAGAATTTGCTTATGTAGCAGTTTCTTTGACTGCTCTGACAAATTTCCCAACTGACTGATTTTTCCTGAACTTTACGGGATCTTCAGTCAAATTTATAAGTCAAACGGGAATTATTCCTCTCCCATTGACTTTTGTTAACACATATGCACCTAGGATACCTTCTTGATTCAATTTAGGCTCTATTACACCAATAGTCCTAGGCCGTAATTTTTGCAGGCTCACCTTTGCTGCCACAATCATTTCTGATCTTGGTGGAAGGGTACTTCCATGTATTAATTTAATTGGATACGAACTTTTGCTCTGCATTTGTTTGTGAAAATATCGTGAAGTTCTTTTAAAAGTGTTCTGCAATGTATCAATGTTCTGTCTTGACCTCTCTTGCTGATCAACATTATATACAGGATAAGAATTAGTTGATAAATTGCAAAACCTCACTTCTTCCCCTCTAGAAAATTTGATTTTCCTATCCTTAAACGATATATTTATATTAAGTTTTTGTAAAATGTCTCTTCCTAATATACCTTTATAAGGATTTGTAGTAGCCATATCAACTATATAACATGGGTGAATAAATCACTTTGGACCCAATTTCAACATTAAATTATATATACCACTACATCTAAGTGGATGCCCAGTGATACCTTGTAATTCAGCCGGCTCCTCACTATTATTAATAAGATGTCTGTCACATTTCTTAATTAATTCCGTCGAGATCAATGTCACCCTGGACCCCGTATCAACAAGTAATGGACAATGCATATTTTCTATTTTACATAATACTACTGGATCGCTTAATCTATCAAAATCATTTTTCTTGGTATTCGACGTTACCAAAATAGTGTCACGTTTCGTTTTAATATGTTTTGCTATTGCCCCCGGTCCTAATTGTCGGTGGGGGCCGTATCCCCATTTTTTGGACCGATAAATCGCCTAGAGCTTCCCTTCTGAATGTTATTTGTACGACTGCGACATTACCTAGCAAAATGCCCTATTCTCCCACAGCTATAGCAAGTGATGTTTGGTCGGAAAATATTCTGCGCAAAATTTAATGGTGGATAGAACGATTTGAGTCTAGTCGTCACATCGTTCAAAGGCGGTCTATATCGATTGTATGACGATTGTTGTGGAAATGTTGAGGAATGTCCTGCCAATTTGTTCTGTCCAGATATAGGTGTCTCTATTGGCCGCTGCATACCATTGTTTTCTATCCTACCAGCTTGGTATACTACAGATGAACATTCCTGCCTCCTGGGTAACGTTGGCTGGTGTATCAAAGTTGCTGGTTGCTCTTTGTTCTCTAGATTAGCTCTTAATTGTTCTAATTCTTCTCGCAACTCAGATATCTCGACATCTATCGCACTAATTGAATATTTAGGTTTTGCTGTTAATTGTTCTGCTAATTCTTCATTAAATGCTATTGCCACGGCTTGTTCAAAGGTTTCTGGATCTCTCGATATTACTTGACGTCTAATGGTGGGAAGTAAACCTGAAAGGAATTGAATTTTTAACTTCACATCTAATTCCCTTTGTAAAAAGCTGTCTATCACTCCTCTATCAGTGCCGCTAACTGTATCTGGAGTTGGACTAATCCCTGCAGCTAAGCTTTGCAACCTGACCGCATATGTCTGTACATATTCCATTTTTGGTTGTGTACACTGGTGGAATTTTTGTGTTCTGACAGATAATGGTTCAGTGTCGAATCTTTGAATCATAAGTTTCTTAAAGTCCTCATACTCAGTGACGTCTTTAATTTTTTGACTTCGATAGGCAAAGTCTCGGGCTATGCCCGTGAGCTTACATCGAGCGACTCTGAGACGTTCATTCTCATCCCATTGATGTAAATCTGCCACTTCTTCGAGTTGCTCTAAAAAATATTGTATCTTCGATCCCAATTCGCCGTTAAAGCTAGGCAGTACCGTTCCTAGTGGAGCAAATGATTTCGCTACGTCTGTGGGCCTCCCGGTTCCATCCCCTGGTTGCGTTTGTGCAATGGTGCTTGCGATATTTTGTCAATTTTACCGGCTCGAACCCATTTCAGCACCTCACCCCCCTCCTGACACCACTGTAATGTTTCGAGGCGGTATATACGAGTTAGTGCGACCGAATTGATGAGCAGATGTGAGTCCTGGCACAAGAGATCCAGAACACGGGAATTAGACACACTAAGATACGATACAGAAAATGAAAAGAAGGTTTATT
>AYEL01053129.1:0-29781 GCA_000484575.1 Olivierus martensii
GTTCTCGATTCTTGAAGGTTCCAAAATGTCGGGAATTTGGAAACACTAGTTGGACTCATATGAAAATTTTTTGGAAAAATTAACTGTGTAAGTGGGGGACTGTACTATTAAGTTTTTGATTACCAATCCTGTATGATTTAAAAAGTCAATGATTTAAGGAGATAACCTACCTATAAAGCATATGGATCTGTTTAAATCTGTATCCATTGTTTCCCCATACAAAATATCCAATCGGCCTATCTAAACTTCTTTCATAAGATATTGTACTATGATATATGTAACTTTTATTATCTGGTAAAATTTCAGTCTTTAATAAATATTTTTTAATGCAATAGAAAAATTCCATTATTATAATGTGAAATTCATAAAATTGCAAAAAATTTCATTAAATTTGTATTTCTGGAATGTTAATTCCTTTATCAATTTAGATGTAATTCATTCCAAGTTAATAAAATATTATTTTATGTAATAAATTCTTAAATATTTATAAATATGGAGTTTTTTTATTTTGCTGATATCATATTAATTAAATCCAGTAAAATATTTATATCTACTTGGTTGTACCAGCTGAATTTCTGTTGTTGCAGCAAAATTTTCTTTAAAAACACATAAAACCAAAGCACTACGAGCTGTGAACTAAAATATTAACGTTTATTATACAGTGGTAAAAATGCTTTTGGTATACCATGATACCATCCTCAGTTATTCATACATTAGAACAGTTTTTAAAAAAATTCTAGAACAAAAAATAAAAATAATAACATTTGTCATTTTTATATTCTGGCCAGAAAGAATCATAGAAAACAAAAACCTAAAAGATTGAAAGATTTTAAAAATATTAGAACAACATTAATAAATTTAGTAAAAATAATAATGTTATAATGTACTATACAGATTGTAGTGACATGAAGTTTGGCCATCCCTGGTATATATCATACACAGCTGTCCTACTTATATTAATTTATTCTAAAAATTTATATGTAAGTAAAAAATTGTATATGTCAAACAATACTTAAACTTAATATACACAAATATCTGCAGTTTATAAACAAAATTGGTAAATGAAATAATGAACTAAATTAACTGATATAAAAATTTAGCAAGATTAGGACTAAATAATATTTTTACAAAATTAAATTCTAATAAATTTTTTATTTGTATTTTATACATATATAGCCAAAACAAAAAAAGATGCATCTACATAGCTCTGAAATGGCAACATTAAAAAATGTAAAAATCAAGGTCATATCATATATAAAGATTATCCACTTATGACAGCAATGTCATCAATAATTCCTATTATTGTTATTATTTGGTGCATTGACTAAGGATTTGATCCCTGACCAATGATCTAAATATCTGACTCCGACTCCACCCAAAAACCTCTGACTCTGCAACCCAGGGTTGCAGAATTGGATGGCAAATGATCCAACTCAGACTCCACCTTTTAAAAAACCAGACTCTGACTCCCTAAAATTTGTAAGGTCTGTCTCTGACTCCACCCAAAAAACCTCCAACTCCCGACTTCGACTTTGCAACTCTGCTATTGGTCTGTTCTTACATTTTTGTATTTGTTAAGTTTATTACAATAAAATGGTGTATAATAATAAATATTGGTTGTGGGTAATTCATAAATTTTGGATACTTCTGATTTATGACTGCTCTGACTCATGATGGCAGGATTTGAACTGAACTTTGTCATAAGTCAAGGACTACTTGTACTTCAATCTCTCTAAAAATTTTTAGAATAAGTTATTTACTTAACTTGAGGTGTGACTGCATTTTAAAATGAAAATAAAAATATTGATATATTTAAAAAAATTATTATTATTATTATAGTAGATTTTTTAGCTAACAATGTAACTAAATTTACATTTAATTTATAATTTCTTTCTTGAATAAGTTACTAATAAAATATCATTAATATTTACAAAATTCAAGGTTTAATTTTAATTAAAAAGACAACAATAGTATTTTATGTAGTGAACAAATTTTTTCAAATTTTTATAATTAATTTGAGGTAAATTTAATATAATAATGCTTTCCGAATCTTATTTTTCTTTAGTGGTGTAACTATAAGAAAAGACTCTCAATGCAAATGTAGATGAACTCTTTTAACATTACTCAATACTTTATTCTAATAAATATTACACAATACAAAGATAATAGATCCTCATTTAACATTGCTTCAGTTAATATTGTTTTATTATTACATTGTCAGAAAAACTACATTAATAAATAAAAAATTAAAAATTTGACAGTAAAACAGAATAATGTCCTATTTTCTTACATTTCTCTTCAAACTAGAGGGGGAAAAAAGAGATGGAAATCTATAGTAGTTATAGAAAAAAAAAGGTAGCAATATTTTATATAAACACTAACTCAAGTATACTTAATATTTTCTTTGAACAATATATTAATTATATTAAAGCACAAGACATTCAGCTGAACTGCTACATAAAAGAACTTCAGCTTTCCAATCAGAGGACTCAGGATCAAATTAGGAACTCACTTCTTGGAAAATTTATATTAAGGAGTCCATGCCTCACCAATTCCCATCTTATATAATTCAATAGGCTTCCATAAGTATGGACAACCTGTGATAGGGTCTGGAGTGGTACAGATGTTTAATGATTAGCAAATGGTTTGAGATTTGGCATTAAAAAAACTATGGACATAATGTCTGTGAATTTAACCATTTCTTTATTTGAAAATAATTTTCATTATTATAAGGCATGGTACATAATTGCTGTGTAACATTTAATAATTAAATCATGCTTTTGTTTCATTTCATTTCATTATTGAACAATATCATAAACTTCTAAGAATATTTTAAATTAGAAAAATTACTAAATATTATCTCTTTCAGTACTACCGTATTACTACAAATATAAGCTGCACTTTTTATTTGGATTTTTAAGATGTAAAATTTGGGTGCAGCTTAAATTCAAAGCGAATCTTTATTCAGATTTTTAAGACGTAAAATTTGGGTGCAGCTTAAATTCAAAGCGAATATCTTAATATCTTATTTCTCCTGAGCTCCCACTCCCCAACATTCGGGCTTTTGCTTTACACTCTATGTAAGCGCATAGTATTACCATCATTGATTACAATTTATTCGGTATCTTATTATGTACATTAGTACCAATTTAAGTAAATAAAAATGTTTCTTATTTTTCAATATCTATTATAAAATAAAATGTTTATAATAATACTATTTTACTTTTCACTTTTCTTCTTAAATATAATTAATAAAAATTCAACAGCTCAATCAATGGTAATAAATTTAAATTTTATGTTGTTTTTCACTGGATTGAGCTGTTGAATTTTTATTATTATAAAATCATTTTTATTTTTTCCAATTTTAAAATCCTACTGCGACTTAAATTCGAAGTAATAGGTAATTAAAAAGAATTTTAAGAACGTAACTTCAACTTATAACATTAGGCATATCAGATTTTTGGTTTCAATTAATGTCATTTCAGTTAAAGTTGCGATTTTCAAGAACCTATAAAGAACTATATATTTTAATATGAATTTTTAGTTAATCATTCTTATTAAAAAGTATGCAAAAATTATTTTTCATTAAAGTTTAAAAGATCTCTTCAAATAAGAGCCTCAATGCAACTGAATTGGCCTAGTTATGTTATTATTTACTTATACAGTGATACCTCGGATTACGAACGTCTCGGTTCACGAACAAATCGGTCTACGAACGAATTTTTTTTGTTCCCGTGAGATTCGAGATATTGAGGTTCTATTGTATATAATTTAATAAAAATATTAACATAAAATTATATAATTTAAAATTTAAAAAGAAATAAATTACAAATGTTTCATACATTTTTGTTTGTCTTTGTGGTGGAATATGAGCTATAAAAAAAATCATGTCAAGTAAGATTAATTTAAATAAAATAATTGATTTAAAACTTTATACAGTGAAACCTGTTAAAATGATCATCTTGATACAGTGACCACCTGGTTAGAGACCAAATTTCAAAAACTAGTTTGTTTCCCATAGGATGTAATGATATTTTTGTTCCATATATTGACCACCTGCCTAATGTGTATATTGACCACTCACTTAGGTAGTTTTAAGAAATTTTAACCTGCTAAATTGACCAAGAAGAATAATTTCATGGAGGAATTACTGTATTTACTTTAGAAATTTTCAGTTATGATAATATAGTCTGTTTAAACTAGTATATTAAAAAGTAAATATTGTATTATAATACAACTGTATATGTATCCTTGTACAGTATTTTAATTTGATTATGCTAGATGCACATATACAAGTTAATAGTAATTGTAACACAGTATATGCTTGTTATAAGACTGTTTATCAGGAGATATGTGCTGTATGTTGTCATTATCGCTTGATTACAAGTTGATGATTTTAATTAAAATAAATTTGCAGTTTGGATTAATCTGTTTTTTCTTTTGGGGAAAGGAGAGGATCACTGTCCTGTAACAGGTTTCACTGTATATTACAAATAATAATCTTTTATCATAGGATTCTTTGATATAAATTACATACAGTATATATTTTCAATATAAGCATATTAAAAATACTTAATAAATTTCTTATAATTTTATTAATTTAAATAAATCAAATATTAAATTGTCATAATTTGCTATATTTGATGGGGGAAACATCTTTGTTCTAATCATGCAAAGTTAGAGAATGTATGATTATATAGATTTCTATTATGTATGGTTTTATAGATTTCTATTGAAGAAATTAGATTTATTTTTTTAAGAAACAAAAAGTATAGTTCTATTGAAAATAAATCAGAATTTATTGAATTTTTTTTTAGTTACAACTGTGTTACCTTAAGACCTAGAATTAAATCTTAAATATTTTTGTTTAATCCTAACACACTAATTAAATTCTGTTAATGTGTTAGAATATTATATAATAAAACTGTTCATAATTCAAATGCTTTTGTATCTGAGTGCTGAAATGGAAAATATAGTTAGAACTTAAAATATAAGTTCTGACTCATGTTTTGTTAGAGGTACATCATTTAAAAAAAATAAAAATTATGATGTATCAAAGATTTGTCTTAGTCAAACGAATTGACATTTCATTGGGTTTAAGATTGTGTACAAGGACTGATTTTTACAATTTAATATATCTAAATTAGTTTTTTAACTTCTGATCCTGAAAGAAATTTGTTTTCTCCATTCTCTCCTGGATAAACATGTCTTCTGATTCCATGCCAAATTCTCCTTGCTTGTAGTCAATCTGTATTGTACTATACTAATTGTAGACTAATGATGATTGAAATGTTAGTGTACTATACTACCAAACATTCTTGTGTACTATTAATATTTTAGATGTTATATTGATATTTGAACCACAAATAATTGATTCCCTGTTGTATGCATATACAGCTTAATTTTATCATCCAGAAAGATTTACTTCTACTGTATATACAGGTAATTCTTGATTTAAGTTTGTTTGAAAATTTTGTTTTCAAGTATAAAGTATCAAAAAAATCAAAAAAAAAAAAGTTAATTGCAATAAATAAATGCTAAACATTCATTAAAAAAACTATTATATTATTTCAAACTATTATATTATTTTATTAAATTGTTATACTATTTCAAACTATGTACAGTCTGACAGAAAGGTTTTGACATCAGCAGAAAAGGTTTGGCTTTCGTACAATACGCAAAAACTGATTGAGTCATTACTTCAGTTATTGATCATTGTAGGCTACAATTTGGGTTAAACCATTCCATCGGTTCATTAGCAATGGGGAGTGGAAGGAATATTGCATATTTAAGCATATGACATATTACAAAAATTTTGTTAATTTTCCATGAAACATTATTAATATAATTATTAAAGATGTATTTTATTTATTCTCAAGTAATCTTAAAATTAATTTAAAAAATTAAAAACATATATGAATACAGGTAAAATATATAAATAAAAATATTTTGATATTTGAAAATGTAACAAAAACAAGTGTTTTTGTGATTTTTTTGTCAACCTTTTTAGATAACACCTTATTATTTTTTACAATATCAGTTATATATAATTTTACATGAAAAAGTTAGTTTGCTTTAATCAGTAAGTTTTCCATTTCGTATATAATATTTCACATTTAAATGCAGATGATTTTCAACTTATGTAACATTATAGTATTGTTTATCTTTTTTATATTATTTAATTCATAAAATTTTAAGTTTCTTTTCAAAATTTAATTATTGTAGAATAGCAACAGCATCTATGGCATGAATAAAGAAATCAAATTATTTTTTGAAACCTTAGATTTATTTATATACAACAATGGTTTCCAAAATTTCTCTGGGCTGTACTTTTACAATGAAAATTTGCTCACATCTCCCCAAAAATTTTTATTGAAATCTTGATTATTATGCTTAGATAACACCTTATTATTTTTTACAATATCAGTTATATATAATTTTACATGAAAAAGATATCATATACTATAATACACCAGTGTGATTTTAATGAAATATAATTGCATTAGTTTTTTTTTAGTTAGCCTTATCAGACGTTATTGTACAAATGACACTGATCTTTCAGACTGGCGACACAAACTGTTTTCCTGGAAAGATGACATCATTTTGTATGAAATTTCTTACAAAAAACCATAAATGAAAACCTTTATTTTTTTGGATAGACAAATACAATGATAAAGTTCCAAACAATTCCTCTTTGAAGGACATGTATAAAGAATGCGCCAATGGGTTTGTTAAAGATTTGTTGTGTTATTAACTTACTTAAAAAATGTAAATAGTTATGGGTATCTGATTTTATAAAATTTTAATGGAAGCTTTTGTTTTTGTACAGAAAATGTGACTTTTAACATTTAATAGAAAATTAATAATTCATAACAAGGAATTGAATTTAAAAAATATATATAATTAAAAGCAATTATGTAGTAATTACTGTATATATTTTTGTAATATATTTGATTATACAATCTTTTTAATTATCCTATCTATATATATTTAAATTCTTACTTCAAAATGTAATTTAAAAAAAATTTAAATGTGATGTGGCCTGCAGCATCTTACAGGCTTATTAAATGGCCCTTGAATTAAAATGAGTTTGACATGCCTGTCTTAAATAATTGACAATCAAAATTAGAATCAAAAATTAAAATTATAAATATTATTTATTTGCTATAATAATTTCTTGTTGCAAATAAATTTATTGTTTCTTTTTATAATAAATAATAAAACACTTAAATATACTGCAAGTAATTTATTTATTTATTTTTAATATTAAATGCATATTGTTCACTATTCAAATTTTTTGAGCAATTTTTTTTTTTTTTAAGTATTCTGCAGATTAACCAAGAAAAATTAATTTCCCAACTACCCTGATTAATCAGGAATCTATTATATAATTTGCATATTATCTCCACATATAAATAATTTATAGCATGTAAAATTAAAAACAAATATCTTTCAGTATACTTAATGTATATTTTAAATATCTGAAAAAACAGATATTTAAATGATACATTAATCAAGCAAAGAAATTCGCAAGGACAGAAGTCATTAGAATTCTTGAAACAGTGCAAACTCAATGGTGTACTCCCTATGAGTATATACAGACTTAATTGATATTGGTTATGATAAAACTGATTATGTTTGAATGCATATTTTTAATTTTTTTTTTAAAATTATTATTATTATTATTAAAAGAATTCATTGAAGTTAAAACTGTACTGCAATTTTTTATTTCATTTCAAAATTTTTTTATGTTAATGCCACAAATTCTTGAATTTGTAAAAAAAACAAGCACATATGCAAATTTAATTTTTTTTGCAAAAATACATATATTTTTTTTTAGTCTATATCATTTAGATGAACCATTTTATCATAAAAATGATAAAATGGTTCATTTGATATTTCATTTTCTTATTATTGCAATCTTATACATAATGTAAAGGAAAAATATGAAATATACAATCAACAAATTATTAACGATCATATTTAATATAATAGATATTTGTCACACTAAACAAAAAGATATAATAAAGAAACAATAAGATATAATAAAGAAACAAATCTAGGTATTTAAAAAAATACCTAGATTTGTTTCTTTATTATATCTTAAATCAGGGGTGTCAAACTGGCGGCCTCGATGTGATTTTTTGTGGCCCTCAAGGCTCTTAACTAAAATGTTATGAGATAATATATATGATCTGATTGTCGGGAAAATTGAAATCCTCGAATATTCGGGGTAAGATGTCACTGCGCTTTTCATGATATTCATTTTAATAAATAGCCAAAATAAACTCTTTCATCATCCAACAAACTTCTTATTCACTATACCATAAAAATTTTAATAGAATAAATTATTAAATTCAATAAAATTATAAGAATTAAATAAAATCAGCTATTTAGATATTGTGTACATCCACGGTGGTCAAGTTGCGGCTTTTGCGCTACATTCACTCTTTGATGCCTTTAGTGTGGCTCCCTATCTCAAAAGTTAATATAAAGCAGTCTCTTTTAATTAGGAAAGATGTAGGAGTTATCCATTTGTCCATATGAAATAAGCTATCCCAAACACTTAGAAAAAAAACTGCTAAATCCACTTTCCTAAGCCCTTTATACACAATTAGTATTAAACATATTAGGAAAGATGTAGGAGTTATACATTTGTCCATATGAAATAAGCTATCCCAAACACTTAGAAAAAAACTGCTAAATCCACTTTCCTAAGCCCTTTATACACAATTAGTATTAAACATATAATGAATTATTTACTCTGTGTGTTTCCATGCCATATTTTTCATCATTATATTTCTATAATCTGCTTTTTAATGTTCTGGTAGATATAAACCTATCATATATCTGTGAAGCATTGAAGCAATTCATGCCTCCTCTGTTTAATTGATTTTCTCAGAAGATATATTGTTATATACGAGCCACTTGCAAAATTTAAAAGATTTTAATGTTCACTTCCAAGACACTGAAAATTTGAATGTACCAGCATGGATCATAAGAATCGTTGCACTGTGATATATCTGATGTTGATATTATGATACAAGAAGAGTTGATTGCATTGAATGTTCAAGAACAAGTCTTATTTGAAACAATGGGTATGCTAAGTTTCCCTTTCCTTACCTAGTGGAAGCAGGCTTTAGTCAAGTCAATAATTTACTATGGTAAACAAGAAAAAGTGGCATTTTACCCCGAATATTCAGGGTAAGATGTCACTGCGCTTTTCACTGATTTTTCCCTCTTCTTACCTAATGGAAGCAGGCTTTAGTCAAGTCAAAAATTTACTACGGAAAACAGGAAATAGGTTAAATATTTTTGAACGAGGTGATTTAAGAATTAAGCAATTTTATGCCAAATATTTTTAAAAATTTAAATAAAATTTAATTTTTTTAAATTGCATCAATACATCAAGCGCAGCCATCACATTAATTAATATCGAACTTTTGTGCAATTAGAATCTGTGATTTTGTTTCTGAAAACTTGTTTATATTTGTAAAATAAAAAATGATAATAGTGCAAAAAATAATAAAACACAAATTAATAAACCATTTCTTTAAATATTACAAAAAGTAATAAAACATAAATCTAATAAATCAGTTTTTTCAAAACTTTTGTTCATATTCTTAGTTTAATTGTTATCTTTAAGTTATTTATATGCAATTATTGTATTATGATTATGTTGTACACTGTATGTTATAGAGAAAAATGTAAGGGGTCGATGAAGAAAACCATTCTTTTAAAAGGGGTCGATGCAAGAAAAAGGTTGGGAATCCTTGGTGTACACCATAATTATGGATCCACTATAAATCATGGATCTGCTTATATTTAATCATAGCATAAAAATGAGTAAATATAGCATTTCTTTATTCTAAGTACATAATTTATATCTTATTATTGAAATCATTCTATTTTGTTTTAAAATAAATATTTAAATATTAATACAAGTAATTCTCAATTTATGAGTTCCTGCTTAGAGTTCCCAGGTTTATAAATTTTTTCAAATATGAAATATCAAAAAACATTGAACATATGGACTTCAATTGCAATAAATAAATGCTAAGCATTCATAAAAAGGCATTTCAAACTGCATACATAGCTATACAACACAGTACAGCTGAGTTTGTAGCAAAATCTCCATCATTTCATAATAAATCAGAAAAATCAAAATGGTTGCTGAAAATTGGAAATAACATGCTCTCTGGTTTTATTGGTATATTATGTAAATAACTTCCATTCCTAGTTTCTGCCTAAAGTACAGTGGTGCCTCGCAATTCATCACTAATCCGTCACCGAAGTAATGTTGAATTGCGGGACTATATACTGTGAATTTATTAAATAAGCAATATATATATCTACATAATTTTTTTAATTTGTTTATAAAATATGTTTTACACAAATTTCAAATCAATATGTAAATCAAGTTATGCAAATTAATATCAAGGAGACATGATATTTCCCTTTTATAATTATTTCTATGCAAATCCTTCAAATTTTGGTTTTTGTTTGCTTTTTATGTAGGAACTTTTTATATAGAATTAATAACTTTTGTTAGGAGCCTTTAATTTTGAGGAAATAAACGCTTATAATTCTTAATAAATAATAAAAGTTATCGTTTCAATCAATAATAGTGCAGTTTTAATTTTAAAAATATACTGTGAATTTATTAAATAAGTAATAAGCAATATACAGTATATATATACAATTTTTTTAATTTGTTGATAAAATATGTTTTACACAAATTTCAAATCAATATGTAAATCAGGTTATGCAAATTAATATCAAGGAGACATGATATTTCCCTTTTATAATTATTTCTATGCAAGTACGATATTTAAAAATAGAGAAGTATCAAGTTCTGTATAAAATATACTACGATACGATTTTTAAAAATTATCATTAAAAATATGCAACTGTCAATAAAAAGACTTGTATACTACGATACGATTTTTAAAAATTATCATTAAAAATATGCAACTGTCAATAAAAAGAAAAAATCATTGAGCTACCAAAAACCGATAAAAGTTTATCTTGCAATCAGATCCATAAAATTTTATATTAATTTCTTCTTTAAAAATTTATAATAAACACACTTTTATAACATTTGCCATCGTTTTTGTCATTACTCTCATCATCAGATATGCAAATTTGTTAATTTTTTTATTATTTTATATGCAAAATAGAATTTGACTCCTTTTTAAATGTAAAATGCCCTTTATCCTTCTTTTGAAAGTAACAAGAGGGAAATACCCTTTTACCTTGACTTCATATACATGTCCTGATTTACATATTGTAGTATAATATACAATCATGATTTTAATGCAAATTCTAGTTATTGCCAACTTATTATCATAATTTATACAATATGTATTTTTCATTAAGGCAAAAATAATACTTTTTTAATTTAATATATTAAATATACAGGTGACGTCAGAAACCAGAAAGTAATTTACATATTTAAATAAGTTAAATTTTTTTAACTGATAATTTCTACTTTATATACTTCCGTTTTATCTTTTTTAATTGAATCATAAAATTAAATTCTAGAATTTAATGAAATGTAGATTGAAAATATATATAGAGAAATATTACTCCTACGTTCAACAATTACATTGAATCATTCCAGCAACCTAAAAGCACCAATTTTTTTTTCTATCGAAGTAGGATTTAGTATTTACAAATTATTGAAGTAAATAACCTTGGTAATAAAATTACACATTGAAAAAAATCATAATTAAATTAATCATAATTGTTTGTGTCAAAAATTTAATTTGAGCATATTTTAATTGATTTACGTAAGGCGCATAATAAAAATGAAAAAATAGCAACAATACATGAATAAACGAAATTAAACATTAGTAAGTTTTTTATTTTATGAAGTGTAATTAATAAAAGATTTTTGATATTTTTATAATATAAAACAGAAAATTATCTATAATAATAGAAAAATCATTAAAAAAATATTTGAATTAATTACAATTCTTGTAAATGTTAATAATTTTACTGTACTCATAAAATTTCTTCATTTGTTCTTTTAATTTTAAAAGTATTAAATAATCTTGAAAAAAGAATCTTTTGAGTTGAAAAGACATTACAATATAGGTGAATTAAAATAACTTTTTTACAATAATTAAAATAAATAATATTTATAATGATGCTATTTTTTTCAGTAATTTATATATATTTTTTAATTAATGAAAATTTAAAACCATTCTCGTACTTACCATTAATTAGTACATACTGAAAAGGTTGGTTACAGAAGGAAATGTAGTAAATATGATAAACTTTTTCTTAAATTTAGAAACATTCATGAAACAAATAATATTTTATTATTTTTTGGTTTTACTATGTTAATTTTTCATTAACTTGAATATTATTCGAATCGTGATAATAAATCAATTCCTTCAACGCTGATTTCAGCTGAATCTAATTCTTCAGCTTCGGATATATTACTGCTATCGTTATTTTCATTATTCAAATTATTAATTTTAATTAAAATGATAAAACTTGATTGATTTTTCTAAGAAATCGTTAATCGTGCAATCAGCACGTCAACAATTTTCTGATAATGTTTTTATATGTTTAAGACATGCTTGCTATATACTTGTATAATGAATATAATTTGTTTTTTATTGAAAACCTATATTACGTTAGCATTATTTTATTACAAAAAATTATTTATTATAATAATGTGATAAATAAATTTATATTGCATTGATAAATTAGAAAAATTGAAATTATATAAATAATTTTCAGGATTGTGACTAATGCAGTAGTTCATCTGTATAAATAAAAGCTCATCTACTTATCTATCAATAATAATGAAGAATAAAAATTCTTTAATACTTATATGACATACTTTTTTTTATAATAATAATTTGCTTGATTTTAAAGATTGTTTTTATATCTTTAGATAAATCATTGTTTAATCAAACTGTTGATTTTGTTGACTTTAATTTTATTGTGATCAGATTGCATTGCTGAGAACAACTGTTTTGTCAATGGGAAATTGATTTTTGATTTATGAGTTCTTATTTTATAAGCATCCTCCAGAAATACATTAATTCATAAAATCGAAATCTAACAGTATTATGGTGTTGATATAAGAAATCAAACCTATTCTGAATTCTTTTTGTCAATTAAACATTTCTTTATTTAAATTATATAATGTATTATTGGAGTTTTTTCATTATTTTTAAACACTCCCTTTCCTAATTTTTATTACTTCCCTCGTTTCCTGGAAATAATATAATATAGACTCCTATAAAAATTTCATGGTATTTAAATGCATGAATTTGTTTAGCATGAGATGATTGCATCAACACACTTTTTTTTAAAATGCTACTATTAATCTTTTACTCAATCTCAGTAGACATATAACATTTAATAATTCCCGATTAAGCAGTTTTAAATATTTATTGTGAATAAATGTATTACCCTAACAATTAATACTGTATGAGTAATAGAAATCCCCAGCCCTAATTGCTAGGTATATATCTTCAAAGTTAGTATAGCAAAAGTATTTAGATCACATTCAAAAGAAAAAAATTCGTCCCAAAATTTTTTATTTTAACATTCCCAAAATATTAAAAGCAGAAAAAATTTTTTTGGTGATAGATGGCATCATTTGATCTATTCTTTTAAAATTACACTTTTTATGATTAAGTTTATTTTAATTATTAACCTTAAATATTTTATTTTTGAGAATAAAAATACTTGAAAGGAGAACTGAAGTACAATTTTAATTAAAAATTTGATGTCTTTGTGAATTAAAATTAACTGTGTTCATGATTTATGCTATATTTGTCAATCAATTTCCATCTAAGCACCTTTATTATGTGTGGTTTATGATTTTGTTCAAATAGCCTGTTTTCTAGATTAATCCTTAATTTTCAGTAGCTATTTTTGGAGATTTTTATCAATATGCAAATATGAAAAATTTATTTCCAATATTATGGTTAACCATTTAGAAATGATTCATATACCTGGATCCTAGTTTGCTGATATTCAGGTGAACTGTTCTATCACTATGTGGGGTTCCAGGGATGCAGTTTCCAACAGGTTTGGTTACTGAAGGCCATTAGCCTCATTGGTTACCAGTAGTTGTCATTATATTTATATTAGGGATAGAGTCCCAAGTAGAAAAATAATGAAAAGCTTGCTATTGGATATATTTATCTTTTCCCAACAAACTTGATAGGTAATTGTCATTTTGAAATAACATAAAAGTTCAATTATTATTATTATTATTTTTTTATAAATTCAAATTACAATTAATATAAATAAAATTGTCTGTTTATCTAATCAGTGTACATCAATAATTGTTTTCTGTAATACTGAAATATTGTGAGGTGAAAAAGAACTATGGAAGAGATGAATATTGCAGAGGAAGTAGTAATTAACACATCTTCAGTGGAGAACTTTTGCACAAGTATTGTTGAAATGCCACAGAACTTTGCAGAAAAATTAAAAAACATGACTTCTTTTACTTTTATGGAGATTTTTACAGATGAGAAAACAGCCATTGACATATGTTGCGAAATTGGTTTGTTACCTAAACGCACTAATGAAAGGAACATATTATGTCCGAAGTGTGGAGGTAAGTATCTTAATATAGTAGTTTTGGATTTTCTTTATTTCCATTTATAGACATTTAAGGTCAATAATTAAGAATTATATTTGTATTTTAATTTTTTACAATTTTTATTAACATTGCAATATTTTGCAGTTTTTTTTTCTTTTTTTTTCCTCTTCAGGCATTACACGAGCTCACACAAACAAAGACAATAGGTTAAAATTTACATATAGATGTTGTAAGCGAGTAAAGTATGAAAAAGATTTTGAATCTGGGAAAAACATAAAATGTTATGGTTACATTTCTCCATTATATAATACATTTTTTGAGAGCATCAGTGTTTCAACATTACAAGTAAGGTTGCAGCTATACAGTATTTAAAAATAATTCATAAATTACTGTTAAAGATAACAAATATAAAGAGCTAAAAATAATTAGAAAAGAATCAGCATATATATTAATTTCTTATGTAGGTACTCCGCTTAATATATTGTTGGGTCATCAAGACACCAGTGACATCAGCAGTATTAGAAGCACAAGTTTCTAATAAAACAGGAATTGATTTTTATTGTTTGTTTAGAGAAATTGCAGAAATTATAATATCAAATTCTGAATATCAAATAGGAGGCACTGGACTTCATGTAGAAGTAAAAACTCTTTTAATAAATTTGTATAATTAGAATGTATATATTGAGATTTAATCAATAATTATAGAAAATTATTTATTTACAGGTAGATGAAAAGTATATATGGAAAAGAAAATATCATAGAGGCAGAATTATAAAAGCAGATCAAATAACTATTTTTGGAATCTATTGCAAAGAAACTAAACAGGGAATATTTTGGCATGTAAGTAAAAAGTTATCCCAATTTTACTTGATGTGTAGTTGCATTTAATGATAATACAGTTGAGAATCAAAGCAAATTTAAAATAAATATAATCAAAGAAATTTTGTGTTAAATTTCTTCTTTTACCATATTTAATTGGCTCTAAGTTTTTTTTTACGTTTTGTCACCAGACAAAATGTGAAAAAAGTGATTTAGAACTGATTGACTCAGTATTATTATGATAGTCTTATAATAAAACAATGTAAAGTTTTGGTATGCTACAGTGAAGTAATGCTATAAGAAATGGTTTATATCAATAAAACTAGGATGTTACAATGAACATAGATGCCAGAACTAACATGGAGAAATACTATTGGCCAACGTAATATGCATATCATATGTTGGGATTTTCCTATTTTGATTAGAGGATCATTATCATTGTTATTGTTTATAAAGGTCAGTTATCAACTTAGTCCAGTTTTCTGCTTATTTGTTCCTTTAGCAGTGAAAATACTTTAATTATTCTGCTATATAATTTTAGCCACAAGCTGGCAAAGTAATGAGATAGCTAATTAACTGAGGCATTAAGAAAGAAATAATTCCCAAGAGAGAAAACAAAAAAGTGTAAATCAGAGTATTGAATATGATATAACTAAATCAACAATCAGTGAAATTTAAAAAACAAGGAAGAAATAAAAGGTGTACAAGTCTCAAAAGGAATCACTATATTAAGCAGTTCATATTATAGTATTATGAACAAATAGAAGCTTTTTTATTAGTGTAGATTAATGAATAACAAATGGCAAGTGATTGTATCATTGATGCAATTATTTGCATGTATAGTGTAAAATAGTTAATTTTATATTATTTTTACATTTATATTTTTGATTTTATAATTTTCCTAATTGAATGGCTGTATTTAGTAACTTTACTCTAGACTGGGAATAAATTTCCTTTAAGTACATGTATGCTAGAACAAACAGATTCGATAATGAACAAGGTTCTAAAACCAATTGCATTCATTTTAGCATACCCCATTGTACATTGAAATGATCTAAATTGACTATTACTAAGGGTGGTGATTTTTAGCATTTTGAAAATCAGAAATTTAGCATTTTGTATCTATCTGTTTCATATTTAACATTTTAAAGAATTCTGTAGGAAAATTTGATTTTTAGCTTTAATATAGATATTTAGACTATACAATAAAAAGATGATTGCATTAATTAATTTAAATCCTGTAATTATAATACAAGAAATTAATGAAATAGCAAAAAATTCAATAATTTTAACTAATGTAAAATAAAATTTATGCTTCAATTATATTAAATTTAAAAGAATTAATAAAACAGGGAATATATGTTTGTCATCATTGACAAATAGATCTATAATAAAATTACAAAAATAAACTGTGTATATGAATCCCAATCAAAATTCAATTTGTTTCAATTGTCATTCAAAATAATTTCTTTTAAAAGGATGAAGTCATTCAGCAATTTACACATCCAATAAAAGAATTTCATAGAATAAATTTTCTATATTATCATCCTTCTTGTTTCCTGTTATCCTTATAATTAAATTGTATTTATTGAAAAATCTTGTTGCATTTACGCTATTAGTTGGAGCCTAGATGTATTTTAAAGCTGCTTCAGTAAAGTCTACAGATTTTATCTTTATCATCAACAAAATCTATGAAGAATTTAATGTACTTCTTTATTCTATTAAAAGCTTCTAACCATGTTACCATGAAAATATTCATATTCTTCTATAAAATTATTTAAGCTCTTGTCAGAAATATGGAATTCTGTTTTTATTTACTGACAGACTTAGCATCAATACCTTTACCTGACCAGCAACTGCTGGATTAAAAAGTGCAGAGTGCATTCATTTCTTAAAAAGTTCTCATTTTCTGTCATGTGATTAGAAAGTTTTTATATTTTTGCATGCATTCTGCAAACTGTTTTTTCATATTATTTTTATCTTTTCATTCTTGTAGGATTCTAAGAAAAAATGTCTCTAGGCACAACAACTAGCACATCTGTTGAGTTTTGCACTCAAATATCATTTCATTTTAAAGCATGTGTGTAAACCAATGAGATAAGGCCACCAACTTCAACTTGTTAATTTATCAGTGAAACTTGTACATCAGAACTTCAGAATCACTGACATTTTTTATAGTATTTATTTGCTAATGTATTGATATTTTATTTCTTGTATCTTAAATAATTTATATTTAAGAGTAAATACAAATAAATTCTTTCTTAATTAGCATAGAAACACGTGATCATAGTTATAACAGGCAAATATTTAATTCCAAGTTTGATATAAATACATTTCATAAAAGTTTCATAGTTATAATGAGCAATTTCTCAGATACAACAAACAAAACCTGTTCCTATTTAAAAAAGCAATCAAGTAATTTTTGTCTTAACTGATTATAAAAATGCATAAAAATATAGAAAAATATATAAAATTAAATATCTTTTCTATGATATACTATTAATTATCAAAGATAAATGATGAGGGCTATAAATAAGCTGAAAGTGCTCCGGATAATGAATAAACAGAATAAATTTTGTTGTATGTATATTTAGTGTTATTGGTATAAATATAAAAGTATTCCTGCTCAAAGTGCTATAATTATTTAGGATTTTATAAGTAGCAGAGTAAGTTAACAGTATAGTATTATCAAAGATTTTTAACTGTACCAGATTCATTACTTTATTACATCCAAATTTTGTAATATGATTTCCATTTTGTATGCAGTTATCAATTAAAATTGCTGAATTCCCTTTTTATTGTAAAATTAAACAATTTTAATTTATTCCATACACAATCTTTACCATATTCTAGTTAGAATATCAAATTTTATAACCTATCTGCATAACTATACTTTGCAAGTTTGAGAGGAAAATAAGTATAGAGAGATCTTAGTAGTAGAGTAAGATCTTAGAGGAAAATTACATACATATATAATTTTCCTCTCAAGATTTAGAAAGGTAGTTAAGGAAAAATTCACATAATTTTTCCATTTGATTTTTCTATTATGGCAAATTTAACTTCTTGCAACTGCAGGAGAAATTTTAAAGAAAATTTTTTCTTATTTTGAGTCACTTAAGTAGAGACTCAAAACTTATTACACAATCACAGAATTAAAGATAGAGTAAAATCAAAACAGACAAAGAAAATTTCACTGCAACAGATTATAATGGAAATGCAATCAGTCAACACTGATTACCCTAAATTCTAATCAGTGTCCTGATTCCAAATCCATCATTATAATAACTACCAAAAAAAATATAATAGAATCTATATTCAAAACCAATAAAAAATAACATTACATATTATATAAATAATAAAAATTTTACACTGCATATAAATTATATGCAGTGTAAAATTTTATGTCCAGGAAAATGCAAAACAATATTTTTTTTTGTATGGTAATTTGTATAATTTAAAACAGAAATAAAAGAATTTTTGTAAATATCAAATTACAATTTAATTAATTAAAATTGCATTTTATAATACCAAACATAGAAATCTTAGCAGAAAATATAAATGTAGGTAGCATTTAGAAACATGTTGGAGCTGTTTACAATATGGCAGACTTCCAGTATTGAGCTTCCACACGTGAATTGATTTTTATTTTTGAATTCAAATATAAGCCAGTTTTTATTTTTTTATTATTGTTTTTCTTATACTAGAGCTAATATGATATTTATAAAAATATTTTCTTGAAATTTCACATAATGTTCTCTGTTCATATTTATTCTAATTTTGAAACTGCAATAAGAGAATTAAATGAAATACTGTACTAAAAAGACATATGTAAAATAATTCATATATATCTGAATGTTGTTAGATTCTCTAATATAAGAAATAGTTGTGTGTCAGAAGAATTTCTCATTATGACACATTAAATCAAATTTTACCATCTGTCCAAACTTCTAGAAGAATTAACAAGACTCATTACTGATCACCACAACTAGTGCCAGGTTCAAAACAAAAAATTGGGAATAAAAATTTCTAGAAGAAAGGAAACATTGCAATCTAGCTGTGAGAGACAATGAATTCAGTCATATGTGAAATTTCATGGATGTAAAAATATTAAGGAAACAGATTTTATTAAAATTTTTTAAATTGCATTCAAAAAATATTTCTCATTTATGTAGCAGTAATGTGTAGATTTCATATTTTGAATGTATTTCACATTTTGTTGCAGATTCTTAATCAATAAAAAATTAATTGATGATGAAAAATGAAAATACAGAAATACTCATCATTTCAGAACATTTAGCATTTTATCACCATTGCAAAAAATCATCACCCCTAACAATTATTAATAAACAATTAAATAATTGATGTATAATAATAATAATCTAGGTGGAAGATGACAATAGACGTGTTTTATGGAGCCAACTACTTAAGTACATTGCAAAAGGTTCTGTAATAATGAGCAATGTAGCACCTAAAGGAAGAGATTGTGAGACTTTGGAATTCAAGGAGTATAAAGTCATAAATCATAACACTCCAGTCAAGGCAGTGTAAGTTTAGATTTTCTTGAAATGGAGATTAGTAAATATATTGTATCCTATTTTAATTTATATTTGTTCCTCTGAATCTTTTCTATAGGTCTATGAGTAAAAAAAGCATAAAAGTCCATAGAAAAGGCAAAGCGGCCTGGAATCGATATATTATGGTAAGGATAAATTTATTTCAAGAAGTTTGTGTATTTATTAGATCTGTGACAGTGCTAAAATAGAACTGAATTATCTTATTTATTAACCTATTATAAATAAATATCTTCGGTATTTCATGATAAATTTTTCAACTAGTTAACAAAAAGATCACTTCGTTCAGACAGAACTTTACAACAATATATGAGTGAATATACATATCGAAATAAGATCTTGTCCAAACTTAAAACGCATGGTCAGAGGTATTGTCAGTTCCTAGAAGATATAAAGAAAGTTTTTCCAGGACCAAGTGCAATTGGAATGACTTTGAAATCCATTGGTATCAGTGTAGAAACAGTTATACAAGAACCTTATTTTGATATTGAAATAAAGGGACATGAAGAAACTATCAAAGAAGGCATTTTTCAGGTAAGAAACAATAATGTAAGGAATAATAATGTATTCAGTTTATTGTAAAAGCAAACCAAAAATTAAAAAATTTATTCTTTTAAAGATTGAAGAACCACAAGTAGCATAGCAGAGCAACAAAATAGTGCTAGCTTATCAATGTGATATAGATGTACAGTATAAGCAAAATAAGAGGAGGAGATAAGTTTTTATTGGATGAAGCTTTAGAGAGGCTTATGAACAATATGTAATTAGTGCAATACTTGAAAAAGATAACACAGAAGAATGATCCAACATATGCCAAAAAATTGTGATGACTAATCAAATGCAACACACAAATATATAAATCGGATTATCAAAAGAAAAGAAATAGAATATGGAAAAGAAGAAAAATAATAATAATTGAAATCACGAGGAACAATTCTCCTTCATTAAAAAAATATTTTAAAGCAAAGTTATTTATTATAATAAAAATGAATGTGATAAATGAACAAAAATCAAAATCATGTCATGTTTTTTAGATTTGAAAAATAAGATATTTTATAGTTTTAATGTGATAATGTAATAATTTTCTATCAAATTAATATATAAAGCTTCTTTCTTTGGTTGTACTTTAAAAGTAATGTTTTCAAAATAATTCATATCTTTTTTTATTGATGAAAAGATAATGTTTTTTTCTTTTTTTCAATATTTGTGATTGAAAGATGATTGCATTTGATGTTTATCTATAATGTTGTTGAAGTTTTAAAATATTTAATTTGTTATCCATCTCAAAATTGGGACCAAGTGTACATTAACAAACAAGTACAAATAAAGTAATTTCATGAATTTTATATTAAATATTAAGTTTCAACCACACAAAAAAATTTAATATAAATTATTTGCAAGGTTATGTTAAATATTCCTGTAATACAATTACAATACAATATATAAAATTTTGAAATATTAAAAAAGAATGTTATAACAAATTTATACTATATTATAATATAGATTTCATCAGAATCATTATAAGTTTTTTAATAGTTCTGTTCAATTTGACTACACTGGCAGCACTAGTGTAGCTTTTTAATGTATAGTTGGTGCAGGATTATTTTCTAGTCAAAACAAATATAGTAGTATAGCAGCTCAAGATTAGCAAGATGGTGATTATATTAACAATTGCTCATTACTTTCTACACTGCTACACTGTCTCCAGTCAGTGTAGAATAGTGCAGAAATTTTACACTACACAGATAAATCGAACGTTTTAGTGTAGCTATACTGGCCAAATTGAATATCTCAGTGCTACACCGTCTTACACTAGTGTAACAGTGTAGTCAAATCGAACAGAGCTATTAATATAAAAATAACACACAGTACTTTGTTAACAAGCATACATTGTCTTTTGCAAATTGTCTCACAAATGTTTCATTTGTTGATATACTGGATATTGATATCCCTTGCCTGGAACAAAAATTATTTTTAGAATATTCTCTATCAATTACAGAGATTATACCTATATTACTAAATTTTAGGATGGCTGTATGATAAACTTAAATAGTAATCCACTAATTTAAGTCTATACTTCCAGCTTTTTCAATAGCATCTGAACCTGGCCAATTGAACCTTATCATTCAGTCTTCCAAATGATCTTGTCATGGGTATTGATCAGACAATAATTAGCTATAAAGTTCAGCCACCAAAATATATCCTTTGAGCGATTTGTCAGCTTTATTAAAAACGAGCTAAATTTTACATTACTAATTTATTATACCTCATAAATTAGTAGTTTACATTAAA
The DNA here is from genome assembly GCA_000484575.1 of Olivierus martensii. Taxonomy (NCBI): domain Eukaryota; kingdom Metazoa; phylum Arthropoda; class Arachnida; order Scorpiones; family Buthidae; genus Olivierus; species Olivierus martensii. The sequence goes on from AYEL01053129.1 coordinate 22,264, forward strand.
CTATTATGAAAAATAGCAGAACTTATCTGATTCTAGAATTCATTTATTTAGTATTAGAACTTTTTAATTTCTCATTGTTTGCTAAGTTATACATAATATATATAGATAACTGGATTTCATTATTATAAATCTGAAATGCCTGAGAGCATATGTTCGGTTATAACGCAAGAACGGCTGAATGGATTTTTATGAAATAACTTTTGTTTGTAAATTGTTTTGCTTAAATTCCGTGACAGACAGGTATTGATTATTAGAAATTGATTTTATATATATTGGAATCTATTGATATTCATTTTTGACAATAAATATCAATAGATGGCGCTAAGTGTCAAAGGGGGAAACAAATAACTTGCCTGCATTACTATTATTGGATTTTTACAGAATTACTTAGCTAAAACAATCAGATAATTTACCTGCATTACTATTATTAGATTTTTACAGAATTACTTAGCTAAAAGAATTAATACCTGATTATGATAACAAGATAATGTTCAAGTATCAATTTGTCTTCAATCAGTATCTTTATATCATATACTGTTCAGTATCAATTTGTCTTCAATCAGTATCTTTATATGATACCCACTTTAGCCAACCTTTTCATTGGATGTTTTATTTTAAAGGAAATTTTATGCAGTATCAATTTATGTTCAATCCAGTATATATATCATACCTTTTCATTGGATATTTTAAAGGAAATTTTATGTTGCTGTATCATACCTTTTCATTGGATATTTTATTTTAAAGGAAATTTTATGTTATATCATCATACCTTTTCATTTGATATTTTATTTTAAAGGAAATTTTATGTTGAATTTGCAGGTAAGTTAAGCCTATTCTATATCCATAATTATGATTCATTTTAGATATGTAATACAGTATTTGTTTGTAGTTTCTTTGTGTGATAAAATATAACTATTCATCAAACTACTATATGTTTATCCAATATTATGTAATAATAATAATTAATACCAGAAGTGTTAGTAAATGCTTTATTTAAACTCTAATAAATCACAATGAAATAAACCACAAAACTTATTTAATCCAATTCAATCCACAAGAAACAAACCTTAAATACTACTTAAATTCTAATACCTCCACTTCCGATACAAACTTCAATTAATAGTCGATCCCTACAAGAACTCAATTGTCACCTTTCGCCAATTCTACGTCTGGAAATTCAGCACCTCTCGTTACCAAACAACACCTCAAATGCTTGTCGCTTGCGTCGTCTTTTTATACAGAGTGACGAACACCGCCGCACTCGCTCATTTACATACTTATACGTAACAAGTTCAAAGTTTATTAGTTTACAGAGTGATTCATTCATGTCATTATCTTTACAATTAATTTATAGATCGAACAAAATTACCGATATGGATCATTCTTATTTTCACACATCAGTTCAGTGGTAATTATTATGTAGATAAGACATTATTAACCGGGATAGCTCTTCCGGATACGGGTTCCGATTCCGTATCATGTGATTGCTAACGACGGAGGCGGAGAACGTGGAAAGTAAGTTAACTTTTAAACTAAAATATAATACGTTAGCATATAGGAAAATAACGATAAATAAATAATAGAGGGCATAATAAAATAAAAATAGGACAGGTCCAAGTTAACTTCCTCACAAAATGATTATCTTGCACTCATTGAGATTGGTGTTTTCTAGCGATTATCAGCATGGCTGCATTTGTACCTGAGATGGTAAAATTTTCGTTGAGCATTTTCATTTGGTTTTTAACCTTTTAATTCGTTATTTGAGTAGTAGTAATCTGAGAAATTCGAAACAATTAAAAATTATCATCATAGTTTTTTTTAATGCTTCCTGATGATTATCAAGATGATCGAATTTTTGAGTATAATCAATCTGAATGAGAATACAGTACTCAAAAATTTTCCTTCCCATAATTCTGTTACTATTAATGGAATTACGCAAATAAATACGGTATAGTTTATTCCAAAATTAATTCGTAAAATGTTTAAAATTTTCTTCTCGTTACATTTTATTAAAATAATCTCCAGGAATAATTTAAACCCAATGCTTTTTCAGGTGTCGGCCGGATGGCCGAGTGGTAAAGCTTTGGCTTACCACCCTGGAGGATCCGGGTCCCACACCTCCAGTTTTTCAGAAGGGGTCTGGGCCTGGCCCGTTGAACCCCATCCTTCAACCATCCGGTTGACCTCATCAAGGGTGTTGGCCAGCCTGTGATGGGCTCTACAAGTGGTCGCCGCCAGATACAGTATATCCCGTGAGGATATGGCGGCATAATCTAATTAACCTAACCTTTTTCAGGCATGGGTGGAGAACAAAGCAGAACTGTTTTTTCTTCTTATTCTCCTTTTCGAGATTTCTGAAATTTGATCAGCTGATAGGTTTTCCCGAAATGTTCCTCCTCATCGAAATGTAAAGTGATTGTGGTGATCATTAATCTTGGAAATTACAACTCGAAAAAATGACGAATGCAATCTTTCGTTCTATATGTAGAACATATCAAAATAGGATGATAAAACGAAGATGAAGATACATTAGTTGCTTGAATTGGTAAAGCTTTCGATTTAGATTAAGAAATTCCCCCATATGCTTACGATATACTGTATATCAGTAGAACATTCACAAATATTACATATATGGATTTGTGCGCTATTGTCCAAAAAAGGTTGAAAAATTCTACTTTTAAGAGCGAAATCTTGAGTGTGCCATTTGTCTTTCAATAAAAATATGTGGATAAATATGAAATTCATATTTTACGTTTGTTAATTTCATTATTTTGAAGAAATGTATACATTAAAAAAATTTAGTTCATTTTAAAACTTTTAAAATTATCTTTTCTATTCACTGTTTCCTCATTATTATCCACTTATGATTACTCCATTTTGCCACTCTCTACAGCAGGCATAGGCAACTTTTCCTAGTTTGGGGGCCAAATTATCATTGTCTTCTAATGAAGGGCCGGACAAAATTATTAATGAATTAAAACAAGTTGCTAAAATTAATTATAAAGATTAAAATATTTTGATCTGATTACTATATTTTTGAATTTTGAATCCGGTTTACATCGTCAATGATCGACGAATCTTTTCAGTTAGAGTTAACCACGATGGTTAACTCTAACTGAAAAGACTCGTCGATCATCGAATTCGACCTTGAAAATTCTTTAGTTGAAAAGACTATAGTAGAACCAAATCTGTGAGTAGAACACACCATGTTTTCTTCCACTATGAATCCGACCAACTTCGTTGAAATAGATCAGGGCTGTATCAAAAGAAGTAGAGGGCCGGCTCCGGCCTGCGGGCCCGAGGTTATCCATATATGATCTACAGTATTATTGCAGCATTAATATTAGTGATGATACGTCACAGTTCCTATATGAAATTTAATTTTTTTTACATTTTTATGCCCCTTTCCAATCAGAAAAATTATTTAAGGGACGCGGCTAGTTCCAACCAACTACGGGCAGTACCCACACCAGTGAAGGGGCCGGATAGTGAAGGATGGGGATCACCGGGCCGGGCCCAACATCCCGAAAAAACTTTTCAGGAGATGCCGCACCCGGGTCCTCCTGCGTGGTACGCCAACGCATTACCACTCAGCCATCCGGCCGCCTTTTAAATTCTGTTACCACCGTAGAATTATCAATCTAGAAACTCGTCAATAAAAATGGGTGTTATAACTTCTATTAGAAAAACGCCTTGCGTTCCAATTTAGTACTCTCTAGAGGTAACGCAACATTTTTCGTTCATATAATGTTGATTTTTAGTTTATGTAACTGTGCTGCTATTAACTAAAAAATACAATATTGACTGCATTATTCGCTTGCTTGGTATGATGCAAGTTTATCAATAGGCGCATTCTTCATGATTGCACGAAATACATTAAAGCACTGCATTATACGTAGAATCACGTTATATCGACAGTTCATGCACCACGTGTATCAGATGACCAGTCCTGCCGATGACGAATAGATATGCATAAAAATGGCATCCATCAACACTTCGACTATAGAAGAAACCATCTTGATACACGATGCACTGTATATTACTATCGGAGAATTGCTTAATGCTTGTACAAAGCATACGAAAGTGTAAATTAATACACTGTCAATGGGGAACAGATAGCGTATAGACAATGCTTACAATGTATTTTTTGCTGGCATGACTACTGAACAAATATTTTCTAGGTCCATTCACAACGAATGGACCTAGAAAATAGTGCCTATTCAGGACAAAAATAGAGTAGAATAGTATCGGTTCTAGAACTTTTAGCGTTCCGAGCGAAATTTTTTGTTGCGCTCTCTCAAGTCGTCAGTTTTGAAAAATAAATTCATAAAAATATCGCACTTTACAAAACTTTTATTTTTTTTAATAATATTAATATTTTACTAAACTTACATTTCTATATACAATGGTTTAATAAAGCTTATACACTATACCATTTTTTTGCCAACAGATGATGCCACACTCCATTCTGATAGAATACTATATGGCGGGGCGAAACCAGCCCTTCCACAGGCTGCCACCTATGCGGAGAGGTCAGACGGATTGTGGAGGCGGGAATCGTCGGCCCGGGCCTGGATCCCATGATAAATGTTTTCAAGGGGTGAGACCCGAGACTCGAACCCGGGTCCTCCAAAGTGGAAAGCCAAAGCGTTTCCATGCGGCCAATCCTGCCGACCACTATACCATTTTAATTATATTGTGGCATAAATCTTTGCCTTCCTGCCCGGCAATTGTCCACCGTTTAAATTATGTATAAAAAATAATCGCATATTACTACAACAATAATAACAAAATAAAATATACAAGCGCCCTAAGCGAGCGCTCACTCGATCGTATCTTGAGCCGGTCCTGCAGCAGAAAATTCAGTAGGCCTATTTTTTCTTTATTTTTTGTTTATTAACAAATGTCACTTTCCTTTCTGGAGAATAGGTGGTGCCGGGCCCGGACCCAACGATAAATAATTTCAAGAGGTGCGACCCAAAGATTCGAACAATCAGATTCTCCAGAGTGGAAAGCCGAAGCGTTTCCACCAGGCCAATCCGTCCCAGTATTCTTTATTATTTGCTCTTATATGGTACATTTTGTTCGTATTGTCGGCTATCATGAAAAAGATTCTCTACTTATATTCAACTATAATAGTATAAGAATAAATAAAGTATTCTGATCACTGATCACAGCTAAACGTTTAATTAAAAAAATTTATCATGGGGTAAAATTTTCGAACACATTCCATGCTCTAAATTGTGTGAATAATGGGCAATCCTACATTACAGTTTTTCTTCTATATATTGTACTATTAATGTTTGATTATTTCTTGTGAAGGGACTAAATAGAATTAATAATTTCTATGTAAGACTATTTTCGAAGATAAAATATCCATCATTCACCCAATTTAGCAGCATGGAATAGGGAGAGTTGCCTAACTGTACTCTTCAGTAAAATTTAAGATGGAAAAATTATGCATATTTTCTCCCGTAACTTTTTAAATTCACAATAGAAAAAGTTCTGGCATGGATGATTAAGTAATTAAACGATAATACAAAAGTAACAAATGACATTGCAGGCTGCATCAATATTTAGGCCTATTATCTGAACTACACGTTGGAACTACATGATTATATTTATTTACTAAATTAAAAAAAATTATTGAAGTTTTTACGAAGATATATATTTAAATTTTAAAATTAATTTTGATATTTTAGATTATTTACTATTATTTAACTTTTTTAGACTGAAATAGTGATGACATTCGAACGTCGAGTGGTGGAGTTAAGAGCTTGTAACAAGTTTAATTCAGTGTAAGGACCATTCAATTTCCATATCACACTAAAGAAGAAGACCATTCAGTTTTTAAAAGCTTTGGGACCATTTCGATGGTAAGGACGAAACGTTAGCTTAACTCGTTGCACCTGTGCTTAACAGGAACAGTTATGAGCGGAAGAAGCAAATGTGGAAGTGATATTAGTAGATCTGCTTATTTTGGTTTGTTATGGAATGGCAGCATGCAAGCTAACATAGCTGACATCTTTCACAGGTAAGACGAAAAGGATCTAGAGGTAAGAGAATAATAGGAGACATAAGTTGTAAAATGAAAGAAAGACCGCGAGAAACTATATGCAGAAAATGGATCAGGTACAATTTTACATTTGCGCCATATGAATGAAAATAGCACCGATTGAAAGATGACGATAAATAGAGAAAACTTTCCAAAAGGACTGCACTTCTATCTGATGCAGACGATGAGAAAATGAACGGTAAAATTATAGTATTTCTCCAGACGTAGTACCTAAACCGGTGTGCGCCGCCATTTTGGAAACTTACTTTGAAAGCCGAGATAGTTTTGAATGAATCTTTAATGTAATGGAATTATCGATTCATATTTTAATCATAAGTTGATGGGCGACGAATCTATTCTATGGTTTACTTCATTTATTATTATTTTTTTAATGAATGTTTAATATAACGGAATTGTCGATTCGCGCTTTGGCTGAATTCTGCTTTTCACGGAATTGCCAAATGTGATACCATTCGATAGATCTTATAATAGAACCATGGACAAAGCGGCACCGATTAGAAGATATTTCCAAAATTTTACCTCAGAATTGGTAAACGAACCATGTACCGCTGCCATATTGAACGATAAGTAAAACGTCACGTGACCATCGTAATGACTAAAACCTGCTATGGTTTTACACCTTGTTTTAAAAGCCAAAAATATGCCGGGAATTATTCTTCCGATTATATGGGCTATAATTTTATGCTGAAATCCTACCCATAAGTTACTCATCCAATTTATGGATTTATATATTCAGAGGCGGATTTAACGGTGAGCGCACCGGGTGCTCGCCCGGGGCCTCGACTTCTGAGGGCCGACAAAACCCCAACTGTACACATTTTTCTAATGCAATTATAATTACGTACAAGTTTTCAATGAATAGTAAAACCTCATAGTATGTTTATATTCGCTTATTTTCATTACCAATCAAAGCACAAATACAATGACAAACAATTACCGTATGAAAATTTTGTTAACCATGCTAATTTCAAACGCATCGGGAGAACGCTCATTTTCTTGTATGAAGAGTAAAAAATTACCTTAAAAATTCAATGTCAGAGGAATAATTAAATAACATGGCTATTTTATATATAGCAGGGGTGGCCAAACTTCATATTACTACGAGCCACATATGAGAATCTCCAATTCGAGAGCCGCAGTTTCTGGATCAATGAGAACAGCATTAGTTTTTCGAATAATCTTAATAATGATTTAAAAAATTGTTTATTTCAGATGCATTTATATCGGATAGATACTTACTACTATTTACAATAGATAAAAAATAATATATCTAATTTTTTTAACTTAAATAAGTATTTGCTTCATATTTACTATTGACTTTCATGGTATTGAACCACATTGACGGTATCAAAGAGCCAGTGTGGCTCAAGAACCGCAGTTTGGCCACGTCTGATATATAGAGAGCGGTTTACTTAAAAGTATTGATTGTGAAGAAATAATTG
>AYEL01053132.1:0-23632 GCA_000484575.1 Olivierus martensii
TATATATAAAGTAAGTAAAAAATTTACCTATTTATTTATTTATTTATTTATTTATTCAAAATAAACATTCACACTTTAATCAAGAAGATTTCTTACTTTAAGGAAAGAAATAAAATTAAATAAAAATAAAAAATAAACACACACAACACGGAATCGACAAACAAATTTTGTTTGTTCGGTAAAAATGTTACGGAATTTTTAATTTGCAATTGTAATTTGAGAATATTTTGGTTATTGATTTTGGTAAGTTGTTGAATTTTTAAGTGTTTGAACAATTTTTATTTTTTGTTTTCATTCGTACGGTTTTGAAACTTAAACTGTTTTCGATATTGTACAAGTTACGATGCAAATATTTTTAATATAAATCAAGAAAAAGACTCAATCCAAGCTTCTGTATACGATTCAAACATTTGTAATGTAAATCGAGAAAAGGACTCAATCTCAGCTTCTACATACGATATAAACATTTTTAATGTAAATTAAGCAAAATGTCAGTTTAAGCTTCTACATATGATGCAAATATTTGTAATGTAAATAGAGAAAAGACTCAATATCAGCTTCTACATACGATACAAAGTATTTTTAATGTAAATCAAGAAAAGACTCAATATAAGCTTCTACATACGATACAAAATATTTTTAATGTAAATCAAGGTGAAGACTCAATCTAAGCTTCTACAAATCATGAATATGGTTTGTAGAATCTCAATATTCATGGTTTTCTTGAAGAAACCATCTAAATCCGATTCAATTTTATGGAAACTCGTTCTTAATACTAATCCAACTGTTTTCATTCTTATATTACGCTTTAGCCACTATTTTTCGAATATAAATCATTAAAACTCGCGCATATTTTTCAAAATATTCTTATTGCTTTCTCTATTTAATGAATTCAGTAGACATATTGTATGAGTGTATGCATTTCGCCTTCTACTGCTTTGATTGTAGATGCTCTTTCGAAGACCTAACAGCATCGAAAATATTTTAAAATTAGAATATTTTAACACACAAACCATTTAAATATTCATTAGTTGGCCAGCTCAGTAATTCTCATAAACCCGAATTATAACACAAACGTATACTGGGAATACAGCACTACTTACGTCCTTTTGGTCATTTCAATTATCAGAAATATAAGCGTGAAAAATTACACACTTAATTATGTATGTAATATTACATTTTATAAATATACATAAAATAATTTTAATCGAAACTCGGTCTGGAATTTAACTTTTAGATTCGTTCCTCACGTTTAATGGATAGAAAATCGGATAAATTTCCTGTTCTAATATCGAGCAAAATCGTTTCGTGTTCAATTATGAAAGTTTGCTTAACTAATTTACTCTGACGCAGATTGCGGCCATTTTTAAGAAAAATACTTAAGCGGCTTATTCTATCAATGTTATTGTCTTTAATGTGGCATTAATTAACTTTCATTAGAGTGCTTTAAGTGAAACGGATCTCGCTAAGTTCAACATTCGAAGTTTGTTTTCGTTTTTCTTTTTTTTTTTTCTTCTTCCCTGGAAATTCCTGATTAAGCTTAACCGATCGAACCATTAGTATATTAGTATCATCTATTATTAAAGCCTTTTTGACATAATTCAATTTCTACTTTGCTTAATAGCGAGATCAGTGGAATAATACTCTTAAACAATCTGGCGCGATTATAACCTCCTAAAGAGTAAACTTTACCGAATTAAATTCTTTCTTTCTTTTTTTTTTTGAATATCTAAACCGATTAAATCTAGTCGTTATAAATTTCTAAGGAAAATCAACTTAACTCGATCCATTTAGGATAATGCCGTACACTTCTAGTCTTTAAATCTGAGTAAAGTACCTTTCGAGTGTTATGTCTCTCCCCTGTAGGCCCGAAGGGTTAAGTTTCTATGGGTTATCTTTCTTTATTGACTGAAGATGCTGTTATTTCTCTGTTGCTAAGTGAACAAAATTGGCTCGAGCAATACTCAAAACCATTCAAAGAATGAAGAAGAGATTGTATTAAACTTGTTCGTTCAAAAAATATTATAAAGAAAACTAAAGACCGGCGGGCACAACATGAGAAACACTAAATTAAAAAAAAAAGGTCTTTTAACTAGAAACCAAATGCTATAACCATGAAAAAAATGCTAAAATCTGGGTTAATAACCTTCCTTATGCTTAAAAATTTGCGTTACAATAGAAGGCAATTTTTCAAAGATGGTGCCTTTTTATGATTGAGCGATACATAGTGGTAAAGGCTAGACTAACATAGCCTATAGCTATTACAATAACATCTTTTAGACGTCTTGAATTTCTTTATAAAACAGTTTACCCAAGGATTACTAACAATATGATAAATGATGGAATGCTGCCAAAGTTGGCGATTCTTTCAGAAAAATTCGGTTTGAATTTTTTTTTTTTCTAATAGAAAAGATTATAAATAGTCAGTAACTGATCAAGCGTTGCTTTTTTCCGCTTCTTAGAACTTGATCTCTTTTGCTATTAGGTCAGACATCATATATCTTGTCATTTTAACTCTAAATGTATATAGTATAAAAGGTATTTTATCTTTCGGTCATATTTTAATCCATTTATCATTTTTAAAAAGTTTTTTTCCTAATTAGAGTTATTATTCGTCATAAAATGTATATTTAGATTAATTAACCGTAATTATTATCATTAAGTAGATCAGGACAGCACGATAAAACGGTTTGCAAGATGCAAGTAGCAGAAATATGCAAAATAAGACGGTAAATCGGTAAATGAGTCTTTTGTAGAAAAGGGTGCAACTGCACTAACAAAATGAGTCCTTGGATTTAAAAAAAAAAGAAGAAATGTTCGCTTCTAGACTAGTAAAACGAGTATTTATGCCCAACTATTCCTACCAATGAAATTTTTCCCCATTAAGAGCTTCTACGGTAATAAAATGAGTTCCATAATAATTAATGGTTTAATACTAGAAAGTATGCTCAATTTAATGCATCGCTAAAAGTTCTTAAAGAATGTTGTTAGCCTTAAATTGATAAAACTTCTTTATTTACCAGTTTAAAGAATAATTATAAACAACAACCAAATTAAAAAAAAACAAAAACTAAGATTTAAAGTTAGCTCTATAGTGCATAATGATAAACAACTAGCAGCACAGCGGTTCTCAATCAGTGGTACGCGTACCACTGATGGTAGGCGAGACATGACTAGTGGTACATGTGTAATCTTGACTTCCTATTTATATACCAGGCATATTTTGCTGGTGATACTGAAATTTTTGAATTTTTGCTTTTTGGTGATACGCATTTACGAGAAAGTCTTCATATCTTAAAAATAAAATTAACTCTTTTTATGGTATGCTTTAAATTTAAGTAACCAAAAGCCTACACTGATCTAGCATTTTACTCCATTTTATGCATTAAAATTTGGTTTTTGGTTTTTTTTTAGAACTTAATCTACAGATGCAGTACAATATTTGTAACTATGCCCAGAAAGTAAATAGCAGAAATTAATAGAAAGATCGAGTTTATATAAAATATTTTCTCGATATCTCCAGGCTATATTGGCTTTCTACGTATGTCTATATTTTTTTCATCGTCTTAATTTTTTTTCTTTAATGTGGAAAAAATTCTATAACAATTTTTCTACTCCAAAAAAAAAAGAAATTTAATTATGTTTAGACGATGGAAACGAAGACGTTTCTTTTAAAAATATGCGCTTCTGAATTCATTTTTTCTTTTCCTCCTTTGGTAAGTTCGATGCTTTATTAAATATGTGCTGCTATCACATAAACTATCTTAGTAATAATAACTTATATGTAAGTTATAAATATATATAAGTTATAATATAAACTAAATTGATTCTGTTTGTCAGGAGAAATCATAAAAATTTAATTATATCTTCCTTCTAAATATATAAATGCGATAACTCTGAGAAGAACGATTTTTATTCACTCCTGTTTTATAACAATAGACATATCTAAAGTATAATTGGCAAAATTCTTCTGGAATTTTTTGTTTGATAACGAAGCCGCCGCTATCGACACTATAAACCTTTTTTTAGATGATGAAGAGAGAAAATGGGCCGAAAAAATAAAATAAAATAAAATATTCACCATCGAAAAGATTAATACCGAAAATATATTAAATTATATTTACCTTTTTAGTCGGCACTTAAATCGAGAAATTTATTTAATCAGCCTTGCAAAAATTATATTTTGAAACGTATTAAAAAATTGTTCGAAAAAAATGATTAATATCGAAAAATTTATTAGATTTCTCCAATGATGAAACGAAATTAGATAGTTGGTATAAATAAAAATTAAAAATTAAATCCGGATCAATCTCACTCGCTACAAAACAAAAATCAAAATTTCAACATCCAGGGGAAAAAAAAAATAGGAACGAAATGATTTTTGGTGTACTTTTGCGAAATGATTATATAGAACGATAGCTTCATCCCTCAACAACCGATACTGTAAAAGCAAAAGGTTATGAAGCCACAACATTCCGTCGGAGTAAGTTATTAATGAAACACAGTTTACTTCTCTGGGAATGTCGAACAATAAAGTAAAGTTCGCAAAGAGATTGGCGTGTTTCGCAAGCTATACACAATCCACTGTGACAATATTTGTCTTCTGTCAACCCCCTAGCTTCCTGCAAATACCCCTTACTGTATTGATTTTCCTATCATCATTTGTCGAAGAAGACTTCACGTGTCTAAAAATCCCCGTCGTTTTTGATAGCCGGTGATTTTCGGCTAGATTGTATATCCTCCCGCTAGCATTTGACCTTCTACTGTATAGGTATATCGCGTGATACACGATTCGCGTTAGCTAATGCTAAATGTACTGTACGGAATGACGTACTGTGTACGGTGAATCGACCGTAATGCGCTAAATACGTGATTGGATTGGCGAATTTTGCGATTTTTGTCGGTAGGTGGTGAATTTCGATAACGTAATGGTGCGGACTCCGAGTGATAAATCACTAAAGGCTTGATACCGACTAATGAATAGATAAACTGATATATTATAAAATATTGCGACTGTTTTTGTCTGTCTCCTATTTTAACGTCTTTTTTCCCCCCTCCTAAGTCTCTTAATTTAATTTCGTAAATCATTTTTCTTTAACGAGCGGATTTAAATGACTCTACATTCTCTCTAAACAATTATATATATATATAACTTATACAGCCATTAATAAATCTTGCATTAATTCCAAAATTAATTTTGTAAAAACCCAAATAATATTAAAAATTAAATTAACTTTTAATTCGTAAATTACCGATGAATATTGGTATTATTATTATTAAGAGTAATCTTCAATAATTTATATAAATTATTATTATTATTTTTTAATAGAACTTAACGAAATTTTTATGAAGATTAAACCGTAAAGAAACGAGAGAAATTCTATGCGAATCTAATTAATTTTTATAAATTGTTGAAACAGTTTAAACAATTCGTTGGCGAACTGTATCCATTTCATCACATCTCGTACAGATCACGCTCTCGTATTTCTTGTAAAAGACACGTGCAATCACACACGAGAATTTTTCCGTTTACATGTAGATTTCAGATCACACGAGAATTTTTCAGTTTACATGTAGATTTCAGATCACACGAGAATTTTTCAGTTTACATGTAGATTTCAGAGCACACGTGCGATCATACGAGAATTTTTTGTTTACATGTAGATTTCAGATCACACGAGAATTTTTCAGTTTACATGTAGATTTCAGAGCACATTAGAATTTTTACAGTTTATATGTAGATTTCAGAGCACACGTGCGATCATACGAGAATTTTTTCTGTTTACATGTAGATTTCAGAGCACACGTGCGATCATACGAGAATTTTTTGTTTACATGTAGATTTCAGATCACATTAGAATTTTTACAGTTTATATGTAGATTTCAGAGCACACGTGCGATCATACGAGAATTTTTTCTGTTTATATGTAGATTTCAGATCACACGAGAATTTTTACAGTTCATTCTCGTAAAAGTATAATATATCAGTTACTGTGTAAGTTTTAAACACAACTCACGCTCGGTATAGATTTCAGTGCACACGTGCATTCATATAGAAATATTTCAATTACATATACATCTCTAACGCAGCTCACGCTTCGTGTAGATTTCGATGCGCAAGTGCGTTCACATAAAAATATTTCAGTTACATATACACTTCAACACGTGTCGTATTTCGTATATTTCAGCGCGACGTGCGATAGAAAAAAAGGAAGAAAAAAAATATACCCTATTTTAGTTACACATATATTTCAGTCACGCAATTGCTTGTCTGAAACGTAAATTATTTACTTGGCAATCAGCTGTGAATAGATTTATATGCAATCGTTAATTCTTTAATGCTAGAAATTAAATTACTTTTAAATTGTTAAATTACGGACGGCGTGCCAAATTTTCGCCACGATTATTTTTCAAAAAATATTGCAATTCGATAAATTGTTAAAAAAAAATTATGTAGGATTTTTTAAACGTATTTTACGTAGAGAGAAAGAGCTAGAGAAAAGACGATTCACTGAAGCGTTATTGTGCTTAACACTAGAGGTGGCGAACGATGGAGATGGCCACCTAGTGACCACTGGGTGAACTGCCACTCACCCAAAGTGTCGGCATTAAAGGCACCACGCCGTAACAATAATGGCGTCGGTCACCATGGAAACTGAACGGTCGGCGGAGCCCAACTATTAGGAAAAGACGTAACGTTGGACAAACACTGATTAGCTGTTTGGCGTCAAGAGTGTGGTCGTTTGGAAGAGATTCTTCCGAACAGAAAAGAAAGATGATGATAAAAAATAAAATATAAAGAAACTAACTACACTTTCTAGCGAAAACGACCGGTTAAAAGGCCTAGACTCGATAATGTAGCATCCCACTTAAAAGAAAACAAGAGATAATTTTAAATTTAACCCGTTCCGAGTGCCACTTGTAGTTTATCTGTCGGCGCTGAGATTTTAAGCTTCTTTTATTCGGGGGATTCGATTCCCGCATCTTCAGCACGTTTGGGTTCGATACTGTTCGTAATTACCTTAATTAATGGCCGTGTGCAAAGCTGAGCCGTGACCCGCTCGATAAATTACCTACAATTGGGACGTCAACCGAAGAGGTAGAAGGCAAACGTTTGTTAAACGTACGTACGTCCTTTCATGTTGTTACCATGGTTACCGATTACCGGCTCGTGACGTCACCTGGATGTATAGTGATAGACGATGTCCACTTTGTGGTATCCACCGGGGGAAGCTTATTCAGAATTGTGTTTTTAATTAATTATACATTCGGAGACGAAATTTATATAAAGTTCGCATTAATCACCGTTAGAAAAGACGAAGAAAGTGTAATTGTTTGTTACGTATTCCTCACTGGTTCTAATTAAAATATTTTAATGAATAAAAAAAAAAAAATTTTTGCACATCGTCCAATTTAAATTACATTCTTATCTAAATTCTTCAACAGGAGTAATAAAATTATCTGTATTAATACTTACATGCAAATTGTTAATTCCGAAAGTGTAAAATGCATTTTTCAAATGATGAAATCTGCTCTGTTTTAATTTTATGATCGTAAAAAAAACAAAAAATGATAAATATTTGCTTGATATAGGTACACATACAGAGCCGGATTTTCATTTTTGGGGGCCCTAGGACGTGCAAGGCTTTGGGGCCCCTAAAAATGAAAATAAGCTACGTATAATTTTAAAGATTCATTGTAACTTATAAGGAACCTTTGAAATTTTACTTTCTATCTAGCACTTTAATAAAAAACCATTTTTTTCTTATTAAAAATTTATAAAAGTTGAAAAATCATTGATAGTTTTGGGGCCCCTAGAATTGCGGGACTCTAGTCGGCATTTTTTTAAATCCGGCCCTGTACACATATATAAGTTTATATGGAGATTACACGTAGGTTTGGATTTATATAGATTTATATGGAGGTTATACAGATTTTTATAGGTTTAGGTTATATGGGGTTGATAAATTTAGGATTAGGAGATTGATATAGGTACACATGTATAGGTTTAGGAGGTTGATATAATTACACATATATAGGTTTAGGGGATTGATATTTTTGGTTGATATTGCAAATAGTCTACATTAAATAGCAATACCATTAAAACAGAGATAAAATAAAATAAAAATCTACAATTGAGACTTATAGTGTACACTTAGCCAGTAAAGAGCGATTAGCTATTTGGACAGTTAAAGACGTGATATCCTTGCAACTGCCAGTTAAAAAGCAGCTGTTTTTCTAGTTTTTTGTGGAATCTGGTAGTTAAAACAAATTCCGTGGCGAAATCCATGGGAACATAATTTTAACAGCGGGTGTCTATTACTAAAGGTTAAGTTCTTCTTTTGAGTGATCAAATTTTTGTAAGAGTGTTAGACGATTCGCCTGAAGGAATGTGTGAGTGTTCCCCCCCACCGGATCCGTGCTCCCAAAGTATTGTCTTACTACATCCACATTTAGATATATTTTGTCAGGTTGTTCGTCAATAAAGGTGTTGGAATTCGTTAAATCGTGACAGGAGTAGAAGGATGTCTTACTATTCGTGGGTAAGGAAAACGACGTAGAAAATTGGCTTTAATCTTGTCTAGTTCTGGAATATTTTTTTAAAAAAGATAGAAATCTGACAATTTTGCCCAAAGCATAAGTGGGATTGGTTCAATTTTCATCTTATATAGCTTAGAGCTCAGTTCTAGGATGACTTTTGGAGTCACCTTAAATTTGAAATGGCACTAGTGCTTTTGGATTTGATTACATCGATATGGAAAAAAGAAAGAAAAATTTCTACTGTAAATCACTTTTTCCAATATATCCGACGATATAACGGAAACTAATTATAAATTTTTCTTCTTTTTATTGCAGCAGTTTATCTTCTTGCTCCTGAGAGTACATTTCTACGGATTCCATGATTATCCGATTTTTAATGCTTTTATAAACCAATAAATTATCTTATTTATATCTGGTTACAATAATTTAAACTACTATTTTTTAGTTCCAAGATAAATAGCAATTTTCCTATATTAATAATAATAATATATATCAGAATATAAGCTCATGATTTATGGTTTGAATTTACATAATCGGAGTTTATGATGAGTCTTAGATGGAGTTTATCAGTCGTGAAATTGAGTCACATAGCTAAAAAATTAAGTAAGTTAAAGCTTTACTAACTTTATTGTTCTTTAGCCAACTCTTCTTATAGCACACGCTATAATACTTCCATTAGTCATTGAGGAGAGGATTTGTTTCCCCCCTTGCAATCGTCTGTTGTCTCAATAAATTTAGATCTTCTTTCTTTGTATCATACTACCGAAACTTCAATATTACGTTAAGTGAAGGATTAACTGTTATCATTTATTGCGTACAGCTAAATTTAATAGAGATACATGTCATTTATGAAATTTGTCCCATTATTTTAGATCTTTTATCTTTTCGGATCCCCGTATTGGGATTTATTATCCAGTTTCAGTTCCAAGAGGGTGAAAGATTCGGTTGTATCAGTGGTCATTTCAAGTGGAACGTCCAAATCAGTTTGAAACTGTATTTACGGATAAGATTTCGTTAAAGTATTGTTCCCAAGTGTAGGATGGCACAAAAGTTATATTCTGTTCGGGTTTCTTCGATAGGATAGTTCTACGGTTTAGCTTTCCTCTCTCTCTTTCTCTCTCCAATCTAATAGGAAAAAAAAATGTCCGTTCTATATTGGATTTTATTATTTCTTCGATTCTGTTCTTATATTGTTTCTCGAGTTGGAAGTAAATATCCTCCTCCTAGTCTACATCTATTTTCGATTTCTAATATCTCTTCCCTTTTTTCTCTGTTACTTTTTTTTACGTTCTTCATTCGAACTAAAGTTATTGAAAAATATCGACAATTTAGTTTTGTTCTCGCTTTTTTTTTTTTTTTTTGCTTTTTTAAGCGGGGCCTTAACAAAAATCCGGCAGCACGGTGGCCCAAGATGAAAAGGAGAACCCCTTTTTTGCGAAATGCTATAACGTTAAAGCTTCCTCTTCGCGAGAATAGCTTGCGATATATGCAGCTTTCTCTATTTTAAGCTCGTATGCAACGTTGAGCGACTCTGAAGAATCTCCATGAGATTCCCCAAATCAGTCTTTCAAGAGCAACTCGAATGGTTCTAATTCTTATTAAAATGGAATCGTGTTTTTCCGAATTAATTCTTAACATCTATGTTAAACGTGTCAAGCTTTGATTCACACGCAGAAACTGCGATAACTCTATACATTTATGCAAATTTATGCAATTCTCTCAGAATATAACGTATATAAATCAAATTTGGGCATAAAGAGCGTTAATATTTATTCAGAGCAACAACATGGCTGGAATGTACGAAAATAGACATCTCTAATGGGCTGATTACATTATGCACATTCTTTTAATGGTAGATTCTTTCGTAAGGGAAGTCTCGTTAAGAAGCAATATGGCAAAATGCTTAAAGTTTTCATTTCACCGCCATTATAAAGCTGTTGCATGAAGAGTATATTGTTAAAAATTAAATAATATACAGTTCGATTGCTGAAAATGTATTGTGTATCAGTTCTGATCTCATGACACGTAGACGTGACTTTCAAATTTATCTATATAATTTTTTCTGATGGGACTATGCGCTATTACATTAGTCACCCGATACAAAATCAAATTCAGAATTCATGCTCGAATCGCGTGACACGGAATCACACCCATAATAAGCAACACGATATGATTACAGTCGTGGAACACGAAATAACATACCAAATCCCAAATTTCTTTCGATCAAATCACGTTTATAATAGGCCTAGCACTCGTAATATGCATCGGTTAAGCGTGGTCATGCGTTACTCTAAGCGACCTTAAGCATCCCTGTTCGAACCATACACACGCAACTCTGATCACATTTTCATTCATATGGAATGGATTGTTTGTACACGTTCGCATGGAACGAATTATTGGGTGTGTATTCACGTGAAGCGTGTAAACAATATAACAATCAACTGCTTCGTCTGCATTTACTCAATTTGTCCTTCAGTTTTCTGACTGAAGGTCTAAAATTTATCAATTAAATCACAAGATACGAGGTTATTGTTATAGAAACACACGTAATACGCGATTTAAAGTTATCACAACATAAAAAAAAAACTACACCGTTATAATTGCATGAAAGCTAAGCGAAAGACGAGCAGAAAATCAAAATGGCACCGCTTCACAATACAGACGGAAGATATAAAAATACTTTTTAATACATTTAATGAAAATTATAACTAATTCTATAATTTTATAAGGGAATAAATCATGTTTTTGTTCATTTATCAAATAACCTATTAATATTAAAAATATTAAGGTGTTCTGTCACCTTTGGGGAGGTTTTATGGCGTTGGAAGATCAGAAGAATTGTCAGTACTAACATAGGGTGTTTTTTCTTCGTACATATTTATTATCGATGTATTATTATTAAGATTATACTCCGAGTAAATTATGTACATTCAATCTGGACAGGGGAATTAATTATGTAATATTTCCAGTAAGCGAAATAAAATTATATAATATAGTCTCGAGATAATAGAATTTTATATAAGGTAGAGTAACAAAAATGAAATTTTCGTGAAAAGCAATTACATTCGGAAGATAAAACGAAGTTAAAGTTAAATTTAGTTTCAAGGAATGGAATTATGTACAATGAATCCCGCTGCCCGCTAAATCGAATTATGTACGTATGAGTTTGGTAACGTTGTAAATTATGTACATCGGAGTCAAAACGAGATTGCTTGTACTATCCATCTCATCACATGACGTAAATTATGTATCGTTTGATACGAAGGAATAGGAATTAAGTACGTATGAGAAAATGGCCAGATAAATTATGTACATAACGAAATCCTCTTTCTACACAAATTGTATAACCGTCGAGAAATAAATTATTCCAAATTCTCGACTGCAGTTACAAATCATTTCATCACGCAAACGAAATTACGTCATATCAAGCCGAAATCAGTCAAAAAAAAAAATAAAAATAAAAAAATGCACAGGATGCATTTCTCTCTCTCTTTCTGCCTTTACGTGATCCGGTCCTGTCGTCATGGCAACTGCTGCCCATTTCGTCAGCTAAGACGTAACTTAATTGTTGAACCGCAATGTGATAAGTCGCCAACATTGGCAAATATGTACACATGAAATAGCGACGGAATAGAGAGAAATTCCTGAAACTGGCGATCAATTTAAGCACCATTACCCATCTGCTGTTGTCGACTACTCCATTATATTCCTATATATCTCTCCCTGTACACACAGCGCAGCAATTCGTTGGGAAATTGATATCCCTTTTCATTCACGACTAGCGAAATTGTACTTTAACTCCATCACGCCATTTCTTCCCAATAGATAGTCCGTAGATATATATTTTTTTACTACTCCCACTCGATCGCCTCGCGTCGCTTATGCCATCGTTCTCCGCCGCGCCACGCCGTCGCGTCACTTCTAATTACCCGACTGACGTTTTTGAATGAAATTTTTCCAATTAATCACTCTAGGTAGATTTACTTTAAAATTAAATTACGTAACACTCTGTTACCGTGTCTCTCTCTTACAAAAATAAATAGAAGATTTAACTTCGCACACGACGCAAACTTAACATTCACGCGAAATCGCGCATGCCGCTTTAAAACGCACAACATTCTAATTAAAGCGCAGAGGGGGGGAATTAATAATTAAAATCTTTTTTATATTTTTAAAAATTTATAGAATGTTAAGATTAAAATTATATATATATTTGAAAACAACAGATTCCCGTGTTAACTACCAAAATCACCATTTATAATCAGTGAAACAAGAAGACAGAAGGGGTTAAATTAAAAAATCAGTCAGCATTCAGCATTTATCACACTTAATATTATTATTTTTGCAAGTAATCCTGTGCAAAATTGGTACTTACAAAAATTTACTTAAAATATTAAAATTATAATAATAAATAACAATAAAACAGCAAATAATTTAAAAAAAATAACAATAATAATAATAAAATCCATAACGACATCTGTTGTCACATTCCAGTACTAATTTTAAAATTTCTTATTATTTAAATTAATCATATTTTAACGAATTTTAATTATGGTAAACGCACGCTGTTATAATTTCGTAACAATTTTAAATAATTTCGCAAATATTTCATGAAATTAGAAGCAATCCTCAATGTAGAAACGGAGTTGTATATGGGTCTGCACGACAATATCTTTATATGGTAAATAAAAAATGCGATCACGTATTAGGTTTTCAGTGACCCATTACACACTTTTTGGTCGATTTTAAATAAGTTTTTTTTTTTTATATTTTTTTCTAAAGGTTCCGTTGGAAATAAATATTTCAGCACATAATGCAATTTTTATATATATGTATATACGTTTTAAAATTCGATAAATGTTCGAAACCATGCTCTCTCTCTCTCTCGGTTAAAGGTGCAAAATTAAGTCACGTAGCTCGCCTCGGTACGTATCCAATTTGTCATGTTTTCGCTTATATTTAGCGAGGTTAAAGTGTACTTTAATGGGCCTGTCTGTCCGTATGTTCCTATCAGATATATCTCTATCCCCCTTTAATAACTCAAATTTTATGAATCGATCTCAATTAAAGTTGGCAAGGGGCTAATGAGTGACATAATAGGTTTCCCACACTCTGTCCATTTGTCTATCTGCCATTTTAATTAATTTAATTCTAAATAGTGTTACTTGTAGAACTTCTTGTATCCATTTACATAAAATTTACACACGTATCTATAATTAACATATTAAGATTAAGATTTATCCCTCTCAAATCCTTATAACTATCCTATTTAAGGTTTCCATCTTTAATTAAAAAGAAAGTCGTAACATGGAGCAGGAGGAGCATTTTATCACGCGATGTCGATTGGAAGCACATGCAACAAGCCCAAACAGACCCCGCTTCAAAGATACTGTGCAGACTTTTCCTCTTCAAAACTGAGCTGGTTAGCATCACGACTAAATGAGTTTAGCTCTGGATAGTGCTCTTATCTAAAATGTCAGTAAACACAGAAGTGTTGTTGGGGCTTTAAGATCACGGTAGCTGAAACTCGCATTTATTGTTACTATTATTTTATTTTATTTTTAAAATTAGTTTTAAATAGATAAAGCGAAAGTTTTCAATGTGCAAAAATCCATCTACTGTTGAACAGCTGTTGGAGTTTCCACAACTGAGATTGCACATTCTTTTTAGCCTGTACGGAGAAGATTTCTTTGAAAGTAAATGAGATCTACATTCTATTTATTTTATGCATATTCTCCAGAAGAGTTTTATACGAAGTTATGAGGCTTAAAGGATTTAGATTTGCGCCTTAACGAGATCTAAACTCTATATATATTAGAAGTATGATGAGATATCCGAGGCCTGCACGATTTTGTCATCCCTCAGGGTCGCACATTCTCGGAAGTTTTTGATTTTATCCTATAAGATCCGAAGAGTAAAAAATCTAACATTTGCACGCATTATAGATGGAAGAAAACCCCTTAAAGTTTGGAATATTTCGGTTTCTAATCCATTTTAACAACCCGAAAGGCCGAGAATTTTTTGATTCTATCTGAGGAATATAAACTGCAACGTGATTTTATAACCAGTAAATTAAGTTTTTGACTTTCTAGCCTTAAAAAAAAATCTCTTTAAAATATTCAGAGAAAATCCCTCGATTAATTTTTATAGCGGCATAAAGTTCTGACACTAATCAAAGTTGTTCGGATAATATTTCGTATTTTTATTTTTTAATGAATAAAAACTAAAAACAGGATCTCGATCGTGTAGTTACACTTAGTTATAAATAACAAAATTCCTTTAGTTTCTACATAATAGAACGGACAGATGGCTCGAAAGATCATTTGAAATCTTGCCAAAATTTCCAAAAACAAGACAGCGTTCATCCAAACATGTCCGGTTACGCTGATAGTTTTATGTACGTGTACGGTTTTGTAGCAAAAGTATTACAAATTTCGACTCGAAGCCGTTACGATAACAATGAAAGACCATTGTAGTAGATGGCACAGGAAATTTGAACAAGTGTAACGGAAATTTAGCTTTGCAATCCGTTTAACTTTATAGTTTACAGTTAATTCTAGTCAACCTACTTAACGTGTCCGGAGGTAATTACTGCAAAATAAGACCCAATTCAGATAGAGCACAACACTCGGCTATCCACATTAAATCCTGTTCCATTCCCAGCCTAATGGAAAATGTGTATTTCTTCATATTCGGCATGGTTATGACTTTAAATTAGAGCGTGTAAAATACGGATTGAATGAGGCACGAACGGGGTGGAGTCCCCCAAAAATCGGATTTAAATGTAACAATATAAGTACCCCCACAACGGTTGTTGACGTACGGGCACGAGTAGAGGGTCCATAGATGCAATTAGTCACTTCTGGCTTTGTCATGTCCAAGCCACAGGAGATCAAAAGACGTCATAAGGCTTGTACTCCCACCGGGGGTGAAGATTGATCTGCGAGTGGGATACAGTCCGGGGTCAAGACCGCACCTTCATTTGCACGGGTGACCTGCGGGGTGGAGGGTGTTTCTGCTACCGCAATTCGCTTCCCGTCCGCTGGCACGTGGCCGCAACACGCTCCATTCAACAATAAAAAAAAGCCCCTGCAAATCCCTCAACCCGGACCCTCATGCGGATCGAATTTTACTCCAGTTGAAGTTTCGAGTCTGTTCTACCGATACTTCTACTTAGGTTAAAGTCCTGTTGATTGGAGAATCACCCGTACAGCCAAGCAGCGATGCTCGTTCTTTTGACTACGTATTGATTCAGTCCTCGTCGACCCGTTCGCTGGTATAAAATGGGTTGGTAGACGGAAATTTAACTCTTAGACTGGAGACTATCCCAAGAACACGTTTTCTAGTTTAGTACTCTAACCTGCTCGGATCTAAAATGCGGTTTTTGGCAATAGATGCGACGGCGAGAAGATCCGAGAGCGAGCGAGAGAGAGAGAGAGATAGATAGAGACAGAGCGAGACGGTAGGCAAAGCGAGCTGTTAAGCTGGTTTAAAACGAAAGAGAATCCGCTTACCTTCACCGTTGGTTTTGTATTCCCCTGGTTGTAGCTTCTTCCGCAGAAATGGGGAATATAAAGCCACAGATCGGGAGCAAAGTTGAGCTCCGAGCGAGCGTCCTTCTACATCTAGCGATCACTCAACACTGACAGTTCTCCGCTGATTCGCGGCAGCGATTGTGTTGCTCTCTAGTGGTCGTTCCCACAGGCCAATTGAATGTCAGCCTGCTGACTGCCGCACGCTTCGCTTTCTAATTGGTTACTAACCGAAGACATTACGTTGACGTCCTCTCCTTAAAAAAATGCATCGTCCGTTTCTATGTGTCTTTTACGCTTTACTTCTTTTTTTTTAAGCATTTTCTCCCGCCATTTCTTGTTTTTTTACATATTCACTTTTGACTATTGATTGCAATTTGCTTCTGTGCTTCGTATTTCCGACTTTGTTCCCATTTTCTACTATGATTTTTAGTACTCGAACATCTTTTTTTTTTTTTCTTACTTTCTAAAATATAATATTTGCTTCTCCCTTTCTATAAAATATGATATATTCCTCCCTCGTTTCTGCTCGTCTTTCTATTCTATTTTCTACTCTTTTTTTCCCCTCCTCCTAACTAAAATACAGCAGCGAACTCGCTTTACTCCAAAGAAATTTTTCTTGTTAACAAAATTTCACTCGGGCTAAAGTATAAATTTCAAATTATCTCCGTTCCGAATCTAGATACCACCGAAAGATATTTTATAAAAAATATATATAAATAATAATAATAATCATAAGAACGTCTACAAATTAACTCTTAGATACTGCATCCTAATAAAAAAAAAATGGAAACATGTAAGAATCCATGTATTAGCACTTGGTGAGGGACACGAAAGGATATGGACGAAGTATCTTCGAGAATGAAAAAATAAAAATAAAATAAAATACAGAACCCACTAATTCTGTTTGTAACAACAAAAAAATTCCATGTAGAAATCACAGCCGAGTGTTTCGCGAAAGGACCTTCACGTGACCGATTCCTGTGACAAAAAGTTGAATTGGTCTACAAGGAATTCAGACGACATAATTGAGGTCATAATGGGAAAATAATTATAGTTAATCAGCAGCACAATCGGATCAGCAATTAGAACTATAAACTCTCATATCTCATTAAACTTACTTAGAATTTTCTTATGTGTATATTTATCGTCTTCCATTTTTACCAATAATGTGTAGTCTAGTGGCCTATTATTCTAGCCAACTGCATACCGATGCCACTCGTAGTTGCCAATTCCGTATAACTGCTGCTGTAATAAAAAATAAAAAAAAAATTCCAAATTGGTAAGCGCTTCGTGTCTTTGTTAAGTTTTTTTGTCTTCTACCTTTGTCGTTTTTTTTTTCTTCGATAGAAATGTTTCTATGGAGCCAAGTTATATATAATCTTTTTATTTTTAAGACCAAAATTCTCTTATATATACTTCTTTCCAATGTAAATTTGAGCATAAAATCTCCATCTCTTCAAAGTTTGTATTTTTGTTAAACTCTGCTAAGATTTGTAGGCCTATTTTTTTTAGAAATTTTACTAAAAAAGAGTGCGAAATTATTGTATAAAAGAGAAGAAATATAAATATTTTGAAAAAATTCGTAATAGATAGGTCATGCCTAAGGGTACAACCACCCAAAACGACTCTATATAATGTGCATTGTGAAAGTGCATGTGCCAGAACATAAAGTGTAAAAGTAACATAGCGTGAATTCTCCAAAGAGGGGGAAAGAATAAAATTTATATGGGTATTATATAGATGCATTACTGCCCAAAGTTGTGGTCGAGTCAGTGGATTTTTACACATGGTCGAACATGGGCAGAGTCGTACGCGTCAGGTGATTTATAAGCGTGCACTGTTGTGAGGAGGCACGCATGAATCCATGGCTATGCATTTGAAAAGAAGCACAAGGTACGCATCGATGACTTTATCCAGTTCGCTTTTATTATAATATACGATATATATATATATATATATAAAAATAAAAATTATATATAGATAGCGAACACATTTATGGATAAGGCTCTTATAAACTTTTACCGTTTCCATATTAATAAAGCTAATTAAAAATTGATCATAACTCATTAACAGTATTAGCACTTTTAATTCGTATACATACAAAACCATTAAGATAAAAAGGGTGTTTAAATTATTCATAGACAAAACACAAACGAATACACACGCCATTGGAATATTCAAATATAAAATTGCACATATCGTGGGAACTGTAGCATCTTTTAGTACAAATTTTTAAGATGGCGGACGGAAGAAAGGTGAGTTAAGGGAAGAGACGAAAAAAAAACCATTTTCCTCTATTCTGTGCAGGAATTATGGCAAATCGTGACGTTGCACTTGTTGTTAGGTGGCTACACTGATAACACGACTTGTGCTGAACTATTACTTAATGTTAACACAACAGAAAGAAGGGGAAAAAAAGGTAAGAAAAGAAAGATGTGTATCTGCCATTTGACTATACGTTCAAAATTTCGCACGTCACGATTTAGACATTTATTATTATTTTTATTTTTTTTTTTTCTCCCTTTACCAAAAATATTTAGAATCATGTGATCGGTAGAAAATTACACCAAGAAGGAAGAAAACAAAAAAAAAAAAAAAAAAAAAAAAAAAAAAAAAAAAAAAAAAAAAAAAAAAAAAAAAACCAAGAAGGAAAAAAAAAAAAAAAAAAAAAGAGCACATGTTTACTTTTTAAAAGTGAAACGTTGATCCGTGCGAGCGGAATATTAAAATTAATTTTAAATATTAACATTTTAGGTGTAAAATATTTATTTATAAATATTTATAAGCTCGAAAGTTTATAGTATATTATTATTTAATTTTTCTATTGATTGGTCGAGCTAAAGTATCAAAAATTATGTGCATGAATATTTTGTACAAGTTATACGTTAATGTTAACACACATATTTAACACAGTACACACATAACACACATATAGTCAAATATATGTGTTACCCTTATTATAAATATGTGTAACACACATATTTAACTATATGTGTGTTACCCTTATTATAAATATGTGTAACACAGATATTTATAATAAGGATAACACACATATTTAACACAGTATTGATTCACTATATTTTATATCACTGTTAAATATTTAAATATATAATTTTGAGCAAGCACAAAATAATTTTCATGTTTTTAACTGCTCGAGATAGTCGAAAATAACTGCATTCATAACTCTATTCCCACGATATGAGCATTATTCTTTAATGAATAAAAACAATCGTTGTATCTCTCATACCAAAGAAAAAAAAAAAAAAAAAAAAAAAAAAAAAAAAAAAAAAAAAAAAAGAAAAAAAAAAAAAAAAAATGATAAAATATTTAAATCTAGTGAAAATTTTTCACTCTTTTTTTTTGTTTTCTTTTTTTAAATTATGTTTATCAGTTAATATTCAAGAAACAGAAAAAGAATTATGTGACATTGGATTGCAAAGCAGAGGATCAAGAGCAAAACCGCATCAGTATAAATGGTAAGCTTCAATCATTTTGAAGCTTATGTAAAGACGGTCGGAAAGAAAAATAAACATTATTAGAAATGACAGATAAGCTTACGAGTTTTTAAAGTATAGCGATAAATAACTCGTATAAGATACTTTTCTGTTAAAAATGACTTGTCAGACTTAAGGACAATTTCTGTTACTTTTTTTTTCTTTTTTATTTAAAAAAAAAAAAAAAATCGCAAAAATGTCAAATTTCTCGTCTCCTAACTCTCTATACATATTTATAGTACCAGTATAAATAATTTATAGAATTTCTATTATATAAATTTATTAAATAAAAACCGACATCTTACCAATTATTTTACTCCTAACCTATCAAAAAAATCGAGCTTAAGAATTAAATGAAAAATTCTCTGCAGATCAAATTTTTTTTTTATAAATTTAAATCGTTTAAATATATACATTTTTCTCTGCAAAAAAAAAATTATATATACGTGTGTGATATTTTTGTGTCATAGTAACGTTTTATTTTTGCTTAACGTCCCTGGGCAACGTTTATCGCATAATTAATCTGTTTAGTAAAAGATAAAAATGAAAATAAGCATTTAATTAAATTTTCATTAAACAATTAGAAATTAATCTAATAATGGTGTATTATCTTAAAATTTTTATTAAATTACACACAATGTCATCTGCGAAGAAAGTATAATGTTCTGTTATTATTAGGAGAAGTGCGATCTATAAAGTCAGTCACGATTGTTCGCATGACTATGTGACTTTCAATTATAGAACAGTCCACTAGATACATCTAGACGTCATCATTCATCCGAAACGTGAAGTCATAGAAAGTCATTACGAATTTTTCATGTTTAGTCTAACTGCCGAATATATTTATACCCCCTTTTTTTTACCATTTATATTAAAACAAATAATAATAATAAATTTATAAATCTTCTCCTCTTCGCACATTTTTCCCCTCTTTTTTAATTAAAGAATTTGCTTTTTTTTATGGGATTAAAATCGCATTTTATGAAATTCTATTCGTTTAAAAAAATAAAATAACATATTTATAAATTATAGAAAAGTATTTATCGATGGAAATATTAAAAAAAAAATATATATATATTTAATCTGTAAATAAACTCAATGTATAACTTACTAAGCTCCTCAGGTTATATGACATTTTTAAAATTTTATATAAAAATGTAGTTTTGATAAGGTTACTGGTATAATTTTACATTTTATCGAAACTATAAACTTTGCCAGATTTAAGGGGAGATTAAGTTAAATCGTATTAAAACAGGGGGGGGAATTTTTTTTTAATGTTTTAAGAGCGCATCAATTTATTTTAAATATTTTTATACTGAATTAAATAGTTAAAAAAATTTATATAAAAGAAAGATTTCTGTTATTACCAGGTGAGGCCACACGTTGGAAATTTTATTCGCGATTATAAACGGAGGTAATTTTCACGAATGAGGACGAAGAAGTCAATTAAAGTGATTTAATTCCGTGTGCCGAGAAGAAATAGAAATAGTTATCAACTCAAAAATACAAACAGTGTACTATCTCTGGAGAGAACAACGCCGGTGGGCCAAACAGTGATAAATTTTGGACTGAAGGTTTCATTAAAGTATAGTCTGTCTAATTATACTGTCGACGATTGTGTAATTAAAGTGGTATACAGACAAAATGGCTCCCTTTCCATTTCTGATGATAACTAACTCACTCTTTCTTCCATCTTTTTTCTTTATTTACCATCCTTATAAAAAAGGTGTTTTTCTATCCAAACTGTGCCTTTTGAGGCCTGCTACACCTCATAAAAATGTAAAAAAATGCAAATTTAAAACCAACATGTTGCTGTAAAAATTTTTTAACTGTTTCATTCATGTTTAATTATCATTAGCTTATAGGCCTTAACTATACGAGTTTTAAAAAATTATTAAAATTATATTTATGTATTTTTTTCAGATTTTTAAAGCGTTACAAAGTTGGTGGGTAAGTGAATTTTATATATATATATATTTTTTTTAAATTATTTTTTAAATATTTTATGCCCGCATGATGCAAACTGTATTAGTTCTGGAGGAGTTCTAACTAAATTCTGCAGAGTAAATACGGCAGTTAAATATATTTACGTAAATAAATCATATACAGATTTTTTCGTCCGTAGAAACAAAAGCGGTCATTTTGTATCATGAAGAATATGAAAAGTTAAAATTGATGTGATTTTTCTAAACTGCTATTATAATTTATAACTCGGCAAAGAATTCCAGATTAAAACGGTTAGACAATGATAGATGATAGGCTAAAATGATTTATAGTCGGACACAACACCGTTTTCTACCATAATTCTTTCAAAAATACCCAAATATAATATTTAAAACCGAAATGTGCAATCGAAACGTGCATATAACTCTCTCTCTCCTTTTTTTCCCCCCTCCGAACTTAAAAAAAAAAAATGATTAAAATCGAATTGCCATTTTTAAGCCGAAGAAAATAAAATTTTTCAATGTATAACTTACTAAGCTCCTCAGGTTATATGACATTTTTAAAATTTTATATAAAAATGTAGTTTTGATAAGGTTACTGGTATAATTTTACATTTTATCGAAACTATAAACTTTGCCAGATTTAAGGGGAGATTAAGTTAAATCGTATTAAAACAGGGGGGGGAATTTTTTTTTAATGTTTTAAGAGCGCATCAATTTATTTTAAATATTTTTATACTGAATTAAATAGTTAAAAAAATTTATATAAAAGAAAGATTTCTGTTATTACCAGGTGAGGCCACACGTTGGAAATTTTATTCGCGATTATAAACGGAGGTAATTTTCACGAATGAGGACGAAGAAGTCAATTAAAGTGATTTAATTCCGTGTGCCGAGAAGAAATAGAAATAGTTATCAACTCAAAAATACAAACAGTGTACTATCTCTGGAGAGAACAACGCCGGTGGGCCAAACAGTGATAAATTTTGGACTGAAGGTTTCATTAAAGTATAGTCTGTCTAATTATACTGTCGACGATTGTGTAATTAAAGTGGTATACAGACAAAATGGCTCCCTTTCCATTTCTGATGATAACTAACTCACTCTTTCTTCCATCTTTTTTCTTTATTTACCATCCTTATAAAAAAGGTGTTTTTCTATCCAAACTGTGCCTTTTGAGGCCTGCTACACCTCATAAAAATGTAAAAAAATGCAAATTTAAAACCAACATGTTGCTGTAAAAATTTTTTAACTGTTTCATTCATGTTTAATTATCATTAGCTTATAGGCCTTAACTATACGAGTTTTAAAAAATTATTAAAATTATATTTATGTATTTTTTTCAGATTTTTAAAGCGTTACAAAGTTGGTGGGTAAGTGAATTTTATATATATATATATTTTTTTTAAATTATTTTTTAAATATTTTATGCCCGCATGATGCAAACTGTATTAGTTCTGGAGGAGTTCTAACTAAATTCTGCAGAGTAAATACGGCAGTTAAATATATTTACGTAAATAAATCATATACAGATTTTTTCGTCCGTAGAAACAAAAGCGGTCATTTTGTATCATGAAGAATATGAAAAGTTAAAATTGATGTGATTTTTCTAAACTGCTATTATAATTTATAACTCGGCAAAGAATTCCAGATTAAAACGGTTAGACAATGATAGATGATAGGCTAAAATGATTTATAGTCGGACACAACACCGTTTTCTACCATAATTCTTTCAAAAATACCCAAATATAATATTTAAAACCGAAATGTGCAATCGAAACGTGCATATAACTCTCTCTCTCCTTTTTTTCCCCCCTCCGAACTTAAAAAAAAAAATGATTAAAATCGAATTGCCATTTTTAAGCCGAAGAAAATAAAATTTTTTTTTATTATTTTTATACTTTTTTCTGTGAAATTAGATGCCTCCTAATATTTTCTACCAGCGTTATCCGAGGTATTACTACTAAACTATCTTGGCTTTTTTTTTTTTTTTTTTTTTTTTGTGTTCACGTAATCTTTCTTGGAGATTCCTTTTTGTTACACCTATGTAATATTCTTCTTGTTGCAAGTCCCAGTTGTTTATTGGTACTTTATAGACCCCTTGTTTCGTCATTTCCTG
>AYEL01053133.1:0-12238 GCA_000484575.1 Olivierus martensii
CGTTTTTTTTTTTTTTTTTTTAAATAAACGAAACTTATTTACGTTAAAATGCATTTGCGTCGTTATAAATATCGAGTTGGTAATATTTATAAATTGTTATTGTAGTAGTAAAACATTTTTGTGATTTCGTTGACATTTCCAAAATAGGGCATCTGCGAGGCCATCACGCTTTTTACTCCTCTTCTTTTTTCCAAATTACCTACCATCTTCGGCAAAAGTAATTTATCAACCGGTTTAATGTAATATTAAATTTATAAATTATTACTTTAGAAGCATAAATATAATTTTTTTTTTCTTTTTTATATATTCTTGTTAAATTCTCAGAAGTCGAAAAAGCGAATCTGGGAAATGCTTGTTTTTTATATATATTGTAGTTTTTTTTTTTCTTCTTCTTCTTTTTATTGGGTGATTTCTAGTGTAATAACTTATTAATGGTTTCTAAAATAAAATTTTCTATATTCACTTGTTACTGGGTAAAGTTTATTTCATTTTTATTTTACAAAATTTTGGATAAAACTATCTGGGTGTTTGACTTTGGGAATTCTTTAGTTTGATGTGATATCCGATATGGTTTCTGTTTTATTTTGTTTTTCTTCTACTTTTAAATTTTTTAATAATATTTTTTATCTATTGATTCTAAAGTAGCGTAACATTAGTTTATAAATTATAAATTTAGCGTCACGAATTTAGTTTATTTTTTTGCCAATTTTCTGAAACTAACTCCAAACAATCGTCATTTTTTATATTATACATACATATATATATATATACACACTTTTTTTTTATTCGAGTTTGTGGAGGAATAATTTATTAACTGGTCTCTCAACATAATATTAATTTATTAAAAAGTGTTACTTTATTAATCAAAAACCTTGTAACGTATAAATGGCAGCTTTTATCGACATTTTCTTTAAGTGACTTATGGAATTGACTTGCATTAATGACTTGACACACATTTTTGGCGTTTTTGAACCATCGATGTTTTCCATGCACTTAAACGCGTGATAACGCTTGTACTCTGTTGTAAAATTGATCGTATTTAATGCAAAATATGTTTTTTTATAACTAGGATTTTCGCTTTACAGTAAGAAAATT
This sequence comes from Olivierus martensii, assembly GCA_000484575.1. Classification (NCBI taxonomy): domain Eukaryota; kingdom Metazoa; phylum Arthropoda; class Arachnida; order Scorpiones; family Buthidae; genus Olivierus; species Olivierus martensii. The sequence goes on from AYEL01053133.1 coordinate 1,096, forward strand.
TGCATTCGAACGATACAAAACCATAAGCAAATTTTTTCAATCTGTTATAACACGTTAAAATAGATTTTTCACAGTTTACAGCATCAAAATTGGCGAAGAAACAAAAATCAAACTTGGCTATCATAATTATAAATCGGCGTATAAATTTATTTATTTTTCTTTCCGCACTTAGAAGTAAAAGATAGTGAACATATCCCTTCAGTTACTCCACATGGACTGGACCTATGGCGCCAATTCAGCCATGGTTGCTATGGTTACTGCATCCCCGCATCTCCCCTCCACTACAAACTTCAAGAATGTAGGCAGTGGTCTGTCTCAGGCATTTTTTTCGGTGTATTTTATCTTCCTCTTAGAAGACTGTGGACAATAGTTATTGACTGCTTTCTCCATTTGTAGTTACGTACGCCATTTTGAATTTTTTTTTCCTCGTGTATTTCTTTATAAATGTTTTAAAAAACGAGACCATCGCGGGAGTTGCTTAAACCGTATAGGAAAAAAAAAGTTTCTCCTTTAACCGTTTACTTTGGGGAAAAAGAAAAGGAAAAAAAAAAAAAATAAGGTAATACTCGAGTGTTCTGCTTAAAAATTCATTAAGAAAGTTCATTGATCTTATCATTTTTTAAATTAAAAAGTTATATGACAAATTAAATTTTCGGTTTTTATTAGATTATATAAAGTGCAGTTCACGAAAGTGTTTATTAATTGCAATTTCTTCCGCTAGATTTCTTTATATATATCTATATACAATCTTAAGTTGGCCTATATAGTACATGACGAATGCGACTACCCTTGCCACAAAAATTGCTACAAGAAGTGAAGCGAAGAAGGAGGAAGAACGTCAAAAGTTTCTACCCCCTACAGAAAAAAAAAACTGAATTTAATAATATAAGTCATATTTTCTGGGATGCAGTCGTAAACGCAATATGTCCCCTTGTATAACAAGTGAAAAGAGAAAAAGTAACGAAATCAAGAAAGATAAAAACAAGCTTGTTGATAGCTATCTTATATAAATCGCGTTAAAGTCTTCGATAGCTCCAGGGTATAGACGTATCTAGCAATATTTTCCCTTCTCTTATAAGCTTACTATCCATCGGTTAGCTGCAAGACGTCTAGCAACAGCTGAGTATCCCAATATATACGTGGCAATCTGTTGCCTTAGTCGCTTGAACAATTCGTCGATCTGTCAGTGAAACGCAGCTCTGCTGGACCAGATGGCGGTGACAACGCTCAGTTGACATCGATTCTGTTGCCTCCCTTCCGTTCGTCTTCTGTTAGAACCCACGTCAAAGGTCGATCCTGATAGGACTGTGACGTGGACCTGTATAGGAGTGTGCAGTTGATAAAAAAAAGGAAAAAAAAAAAAAAAACAGTGCAACTTTTCAAATTCTATTTCGAAAAATGTGAAATGCATGAAAAACATTTTCTGAAACTTATTTTATACTAAAACATATAATATGCATACCTGATATGTCTTCAATAATTTCCCGATTTCCGTATGTATGTGTGTCCGATTTTATTCTGAAGGCAGGATACGTGTCTTATCTACCATTCTATACACATAGTGAGTAGTTAATAATTCGATTCTATCGACTAAGCGAGTTATAAAATATTAATCACATCGAGCTTCTCTATCATTTACCCATTTTTAATAAAGATAATTAAAAATCATTTATGCATTGGAAGAAGTATTTATGTCGAAAAGGTTCACCCCCTTCGAGCATGAATATTTATAACAAGCTTAAATCTCTCGATAATTCGATAAAAGAGTTTAAATCCTCAGATAGAAAGATAAACTTCTCTACCGGGATTTTATGACTTCTCGTTCCAGATCAGATTAAAATTGGTGCACCCTCATAAGATAAAAAAACAAAGCCCAATCTAGAATATAAAATCCAACAGGCCCTTCTATTTTGGATTTAGTACGAATATAAAGGTGTTAGCCAAGCGGTAAAAATATGCTTTTACTTAACAAAACTAAAGCTCTGATACTATTAGGTTGGTCGCGTCACGTTCCCATCACGTCACGTTTGACACGCGTCACTTGTACCGTAACCAATCTTTCGAATGAGAGACGTGACTTTCTTTGTGTAGTTTTACTCTCCGGATGACGTGCGGGTAAAAGTTTTAAGTGTGTACCTTACTCTGGTATTTACGATGCTTTCGGAAAAGTTCTTCAAGTAATAACATCCTCACTAGATGAACAGGATTAACGTGCAATGTTACCAACAATCCCTGTTTACAACCCATCTATGATTAACAGTCTTTATCTTGTTCCAAGTGATCGCTACCTCACCTATATATATATATATATATATAGGTGAATATAAAAATTGAATTTTTACTCATATATATATACCCACTTTAACATCAAATTCCGCATTACAAATATTGCACTTTTATATATTTTATAATTCAGAAACAATGCCGAATTTAATTGTAGAAATTCGAATGTTGTTTCTGCAAGGAAAAAATTGTCTGGAGAAGTTAAAATTTTAATCCCAATCGAGAAAAATAGTATTTAAATAGCGTGTTTCTTTCTAGAAAGAAATGGTCAAAACACATTTCGAAAATTGGAAATTTTATCTGAAGTTAGCAGAACCGTATCTTTTGCTAATCGATAGAACAACGATGAAATCCAATCCCCAGTGGTTGGTCGTCGAGAATAAGGAAAAATGATATATAAAGATATTTTTAAATGGATAAATATGCAATTTATCTTATGAAAATTTACTTTATATAGTATTAATTAGTTATATAAAGAATTACTGTCCTCATAAATATAGATGAATGCCTTATCTGTACGAGATAAAGATAATCTTTATTTGAGTGCTTTAAAGTGTATTGCAGATATTAGCCATGTGCTGGAAGAATTCCATGTTTTTATGATTATGTAGCGATGAATTTTTAAGGATGTTTATGGCAATATTCCTATTAATAATATTTTAAATCACAAAAATCGCAGGCTTGCATCAATATCGTCTAGAAGAATCGCATTTTTATAATAATTAATAATCTTTAATTTAATCATATAATAATTTGATAACCATCCGAAAATCTCCTTAAAATAAGCACATAACACAACAAATTTTCATTTTATAAATTAACAAATATTTAAATTATAAAATTCGAAAGAAAATTTAATAATTTTTATCCTTAACTAACTAAAAAACAACAACAAAAAGAAAAATTAGCCGAAGAATAAAAATTAATTCAAATTTGAAAAATTACCGTGACCACTTTGTTCCATTATGAATTTTTCTTTTCCTATCCTTTTTTATATGATTAAAGATCACATTTAATCATAAAATACGAAATAGGATATTAATAAATTATTAGCAAAAAGTTAATTTATTTAAAATTGAAATTATTTCGGTGATAAATCGGATTAAGTGACTTACTATCCAATTATGCCGAATTTAATCGGATGAAAAGAAAAATTAATATTTTAAAATCAATATTATGTTATAAAAATATTGATATAATAGTTACTATATTTTTTTTTTATCATTTTTATAAAAAAATTGGCTCAGAAAATTCGGTCTGAATAAAAGAAGGACGAAAATTATAATTCAGCAATTTTTATAGTAATACTTCCTCACTTATAATATATAATGGCCTACGTATACAATATTTATATATATTTCCCAAGAAACTAAGGATTAAACTGCCTTCTTTATTTTCTTGCTTCGTTATGCCTCTCTATTTCAAGTAGAGAGAGTAGAGGGTTTCATAATTCTCAGATACTTCTTTGGTCCTTTAGATATATCCATGCAGTCTTGGCATAAACCTTCTCATATTTTGCCAGGATGCATTAATACTGGACATTAGTCATAACACAAAAATGGGCAGCTGTTTTGACGCCCCACCTATGATGAACTATCAGCTGCAAGTGAGGGCTGCATCCCTCGAGTTCTGATTAATGTCCGCCCATTCCTTTACACCCACATTACATTTAATGTAGAAGGGTCATCCGATAATGTTTCTTCTGATGAAAAGATTCATTTATGACTTCTGCTGCTCAGCATTGCTTTAGATTACTGTATATCATTTTGATAAATCTTATATTTTATTCAAATTTTTTTATCTATTCCACTCCTATTCATTAAAGACATTTTTTTAACGCGAAATTTTCTTCGAAGTGACAAATTCTATCTCAGTTTACTCACTTTAAAATCGATAGTATATCTCTATACGTAAATATACATTAGTAGATTAAAAAAAAAAAAGTAAATCAGATTTCAAGTAATAATTCATAAAGAAAATTTGATAAATATTACCAAGATAGTAAGAATAATTTTTGATAAATTGAATAATTTTCCAAATGGTATACTGATCTAAACCAAATCGGTATTCCAATAATTGTTCTTCCATGTAACTGAATAACATTGTTGACAATCAGTTTTCAAGAAATCGATTTTTAGAAATCAGTTCCCGAATAATTTATTCATTTGTCAAAACAAATCAATTACCCGTTTTTAAATAATCGATTCGTCAGAAATAGATAAATTTGTTAAAATTCACTCATGTAAAGTAAGCGATTAATTTTCAATTAATCAATTTCTCGAATAATCGATTACTTTCGGCCAATCGGACAATTGCTCGAATAATTTTAAATGATCGATTTTAGCGGAATCGATTAAATTTTTTAACAATCGATTCCTAACTAATCGATTAATTTTCAACAATTAATTCGCCAAACAAAAACATCGAATTTTTCATTAATTCAAATTGCTTACTAATCGATTTTATCGTTTGGTAATCGACTAAAAAATTATCTAATCGACTAATATATAAAAAATAATCTGGAAATAATTTGAAATTCCCGATACACTGTAATTTCAGGGGATGGAAAAAAATAATTAAATTTCAACCGATTAGAATAACAAATTTTAGCGATTATAACTAGAAAAAGTTTCCAATTAAGTTTCGCGCTGAAAGCAACACGACCCGACACTCGATTATTCGATTAAGGACTCACTTAACCTCCTCTAAGAGAATACAGTATATATACCAACACCCCGCGTAACAGTTTTGTAAAATTTAATACGTTTTGTATGGTACAAAACGAAAATTTATTATTTAAGCATTTTAGGCAAAAGGTGCAATATTTTACGTGCTGGATATTTTAATTATTCGTTGCGTGTATTGCATGAATAATTAGAAAATATATGTGACAACTGAAGTGGGTTGTCGTCGGAAGCTTGTTAGTCCACTGATCCCAAACTGAACAGACTGAATAGTGAATAATGTATGCCAAAGTCGGATAGCACGGTTTAGCTAACACGAATAAATTACGTCTTAATTTAGCGATTTATTGTGGTTTCGAAAATACACTTTTACTTATAACATCATAAAGTGGCGGGATACAAGCTAATTTGATTAAAATAGCAATTTGGGTAACATGTTAACTTTTTTCTCCTTCGACTAAACGACGTTATCTCGGTTACTTTTATTAAAAACCGTATTTATAAGTTTTGAAGAGTAAACGGAGGGTTTATATCACTCTGGCTAGAATCGTTTGTATCCAGGACACAAGTTTTTCCATTGTCGAACTTATTAAAAATAATTAATCAGGCATAACTCTTCGCTCGTTCGGACTATTGTTTAATCTACTGTTGGAATAAAGCGACCGCTCACAATTGAAACATCTAACTAAAGAATTTCAAAATAAAGATTTCAAACGTTAGAGAGAGCGACAGAGATAAGTAATTCTAGCGAGAGTGAGGGTTGTTTTATGTTAATAGAGTTTTGTAGCTGTAGTAGCATGAGAAAGTTACTCACCTAGCCAAAGTGCGTCTCTGTGTTGCAAGTGTTGTCAGCGAACTGAGGCTGTACGTCGTGGCGCTACTAGCACTCAACCATTATCGAATATTTCTGGCCGAAACTGTCTTCAGTATTACGTGGTTTCTATTCCCCTTCACACAAATCGTTGGCTGTAGTGATGGGTTCTTTGCGTGTACGCTTCTTGTACAGAAATTTCTACCTTAGAATAGCGACCGATGTGAATTTTACATTCTGTTCTTCAATTGATGAAGGTGTTGAGGTGTTTTCTCTTGAAATGAAATTCCCTAATTGAGTACAACCACTCACAGTTACATAAAAGTCGCTGTTTACGTTTAAAACATACGTGCTTAATTTATTTTTATTAAGGTTTATGTGATTTGAATTTAAAAAGCTGTTTGTTTACTGTTTAGTTCATTTTAAATAACTGGTTACGTTGTTTTATAAAAATAGAAAATCAAATCAATCTAATCTATTATGGATTGTATCATTATCGTGATAACCATAAACTCGTTCGAATTAAATTTTTAAAAACCATATTTTAGCATGACGTAAAATTACATCTATTAAATTTAACTTGCCAATTTTTAATGCCATAAATGGCATGTTTAAATGGCAATTTTTATATTTCTGAATGCGTAAATATTACGCGTAAGATTTTCTAAGAAATTCGTGCGCTTCTTATCTTTGTCAGGACTGGTGAAGAAGTTAACATGTTATTTTATTAATTAAGGCGAGAGGTCTACAATTTAGTAAAAGGCATGGGCGCCATTAAGGGGCCTAAATGAGTTAAGAAAACTTCCCCCTCAAAGGAATTAAATTAGAAAGAGAGAGAGAGGAAGAGGAAGAAAAAAGAAGCAAAGTAAGAAAATTTAAGAATGGTTTTTGCTTCTGTTGTATTTCTTTAGTGAAATTGGCTGTATCTTTTTAATGAATTTACTATTTTCTCCATCAAATTATACGGGATATATATATATATATATATATTTATAGCAGGTGTCAAAAGAAAAATAATGAATAAGTACCTCGGTAAAGAAATATTATTTTGAGTAGAAGTAAAGTTTTGTAGTTGAGTATGAAACATCTGGAGACTTTGAGAAGATAACTTACGATATAGCAGATGTTATTTCCCGAATTTTGTTCGTAATGACCTCTTCAACGAAATGAGTTAAGTTTTGAATTTGATTAAAGCAACACAGCGAAAATATCATTATCAGCTTCTGCCTATTAAAACAACTTTAATGCCTGCCTGGTTATTAAAGTGGGCAAAAAGCCCAATTATGATTTTAATGCTGTATTCCAGCCACTTTAGGGGATTAAATAAATTTTGGGGGTTAGCAGGATTATAGTTTAATTATACTTACCGAAAAGTAAGAGACGTATTCAGAACATAACCACCAATTAAGCTATTATGTTTTAAAAAGGCCTAATAATGACCTTTCATAAGGTTTGCCTTCATCGTTAAGGCCTTAAATGTATCAAAAGATGGATTACGCTTTATAACGTTCTTATATTTATCCTTTAACGCCCTCTTATATATTATTTTTTAACATGTTAATGGTTAAATACGGAATTTTAACTAAAGTTTTAATTTTACATACCCAAAGTTGTTGTATAACAACAACTTTGGGTATGTAAAATATAATCATTATATTTATTTTTTTTTAGATATCTATAAGGATAAAGATACTCAAAAATTAGTTTTTTAAATAAAAATTTTCTGATAGGCTGGTTACAGCATTATTTTGAAGATTCATAAAGAAACTTATTAAAATAATAATAAGATACAACAACTGATCAAAATCCATATTAACTGTTACAAATTTAATGCAGATATCTAAAAGTACAATTGATCAAAATGTAATATAAACTGTTACAGAGTTTATGCGGATATCTAAAAGTAAAACTGATCAAAATATGTATTAACTGTTACAAATTTGATGCGGATATCTAAAAGTACAACTGATCAAAACATGTATAAACTGTTACAAATTTGATGCGGATATCTAAAAGTACAACTGATCAAAACATGTATAAACTGTTACAAATTTGATGCGGCTATCTATAAGTACAACTGATCAAAACATGTATAAACTGTTACAAAGTTGACGCGGATATCTAAAAGTACAACTGATCAAAACATGTATAAACTGTTACAAATTTGATGCGGATATCTAAAAGTAGTACAAGTGATCAAAATATGTATTAACTATTACAAATTTGATGTGGATATCTAAAAGTACAACTGATCGGAACATGTATAAACTGTTACAAAGTTGACGCGGATATCTAAAAGTACAATTGATCAAAATATGTATAAACTGTTACAAATTTGACGTGGATATCTAAAAGTACAACTGATCAAAAAACCCATATAAACTGTTACGTGATTTGATACGAATATCTAAAAGTTAAAAAAAAAAATAAATCTTAGAATTTTATAAAATATTGCATTCGATATGGGAAAACTTTCTACTTAACTTCAAACGGTAGAAGGTTATGCACTAAGTAAAAAGTTTGAGTATAAAATAAAAATATCATACAAAATATTTAGTGTTTTATTTTTTTATAGTATAAAAAATTTTATAGTATTAAAAAATAAATATAAAAAAATCTAGATTTAAGTATCAATTTTAAGTAAAAAAATGATTAAGTTGTGTAATTTATGCAAATTGTTATTTACACGAACCGTCGGGAGAAAATATAAACAAACTGTAGACGACCATTTTAGAATAATATCTCGAATTTCTTTTATATTTATATAAAAGTGTTTATGGAAATTATTAACAAGAATACGAAATTTTAATACTACAGCCACGATAATTTTCGAATAAAACGAGATGATAGTCAAAACAGATGAGGTTTATCTTTCTCTCAAGAGCGGCCTTTAAGCTTCTATAAATGCGATAATTTAATAATGTAAAATGTCATTTATATGCATTAGGGAACGAGAATAAGAATAAGAAAAATAGAAAAGAACAGGGAATAGAATTTTTGGCAAAAATATGACGTCATAGCACCTGAGGGATCGAGATAACTTTTGGCTGTTTCTTTTGGCAACTTGACCAAATACTAACAAGTTCAGAGAATAAATTTTTTGGTAAGTATTCCCAAACGTATCTCTTACTGTAAACAAATGATAAAATTTATTTTAGCAAAGGAAATGAAAAAGTATTCCGCACACAAAGAAAGAAAGGAATATACTTACGAGCGCTAAAGAATAACGTTTATAATTAGGAAAAAAATTTAAAAAGTAATTAAAATTAAAGTGATAAAAAGGGTCTAGGCATTGATTTTATATATAAATTTTTTTCTCCACAAATTTAATTTAATAAAATTTATTTTTACGTGTAATTTTTTTAATAATAAGTTGTCTTCTTCTCGATTCTATATTTAGTAACAAAAATCCATCGTCTATAAAGGAAAGTAGAATTTTTTGCTGACGTAGAAGTATGTTTGTTGGCACAAGAAAGTTTTTTCCCCAATACAGGGCTTAGATAAACCCTAAAAAATCCTTTTCTCCCCAAAATCTCCAATTGCTAAAGGTCGAGCGTACTTTTGAATTGTTTCTTTTTCTTGTTTTCTTTTTTTTTTTCCTTCTCTCTTCTTGTGTATATTTACGCAAAATATACCTCCCGATAAATCAATCGATGGGGAGTTTCACATTCGAAAGGACACCAAAATCCAAACATCATTCTGCATGCTAATAATACTTTTATCGAATTAATATCATCAAAATTACAGACAGTTTTCGCTTTTGATTTATCAATTTAATAAGATTTGAGCGAAAATTTGATCTTTGTAACTCTATCCACTTCTCATCCGTTACAGATCTTTATTTAATTCGTATTTATCCCATAAAAATTATTATTATTATTATTTTTTTTTTTGTTTTTAGCATTTATTACTCGATCTATTATCGCAAATCTGGTAGATCGTAAAAGTTTCTTCCCGATTTAATTCATTATATGACCTTAATCCGTATAAATCCGTTATTTATCTTGTTTATATACGGAAGAAGACCATATCAACGTGGACGAGTCGACATAATCCGCATAAAACTGCATTCGGATTTAACCGCAATCCGACTTAATCCGCCAAGAGATTATAAAATTACAAATTCCTATAATCATATTTTTGTTTTGATATAAAGTTAGAAAGATCTTAAAATAATTATGATTATTGCCATCTGTAAACAGATATCCGAAAATTTAATATTTAATTCTGCAATACATGAGAGACTCTGTGCAAGTCATTGATGTAACCGAATCTAGAGATTTAGTCGGTTAAATCTGTTTACAGAATATGTAATTAAAAATATAAACAAGTAGAATTGTCGACGACAGTCACTGCTGATGTTATTTCATATAACAGAAACGTATACGTGACGATATAGTTTCCAGTATTGGCTTTAATATAACATTAAAGGATAACATTCTATGTAAACTGATCTTTATAATTTATAGGAGATCAAACACGGGATCATACTAACTTCTTGAATGTTATGGCAAATTATAGCATATAATAAGCAACTGGAGTATCCGTTACGCTGCCATATCAAACAATAATTCTTAGATTTTCAACTCTGTTAACTGTTAACAAAAACATCAAATAATCTAGAATTAAATAAATGCAAGTTTAATTGATAAAAATAAAATTTAATTCTTAGAAATAAGTTGATTTTTGCAATCAACAGGATGTTTTTTTGTTAATGGATTTTTATCTGGAACGAAATAATTCCCTATTATGCGTGTACAATAGGAAGAAAGTCTCTCGAGATACGAAATGATTAATCAGTTGATTGAATAAATGAGAAAATATACTAAAAATAGATAATATATATATTATTCCTATTGTGGTTTTATCTACTTACTTTGTGTGTTTATATAGTAGAAAAACCTTCTTTTTGATACGAAATGATTCGAAAACCAAAAAAATAAATCAGTAATTATCAACATTAATTAAAAAAATATAATAAAAAATTATTATGTTTCTTATTAAGTAACATTTTTTAATTATAATCTTTACTGTTCGTTTTGGGAAATACTTTTTGATGTTTTCGAATATTAATCGTTAATTAAGTTAAAATTTTTTTTATGTCCTGTTGATAATTTTGCCGATTTTTTTTTTTTTCAAATTAGGTATTTTATGAAAGAGCTTGTATGATGTGGCATTCAAAGTTTTACACTCGTATAAGGCGAAAATTAAAGATAAAAATGAAAAATTAATAATTATATATCCATATTTTCTTTCACAGTTTTGATATAAACCGAAAATTTTTATATAAAAAAAAAATTACGTGCACTATAAACTACATCTTTGTAGTCATCCGTCGTGATCAAGGTGCGAAAACAATGCATTT